>MU711416.1:14473-68020 GCA_026770625.1 Nicotiana glauca | reverse complement strand
AAAGTTTCAAATTAAATAATTTTACAATTTTTAATAATTTCGTTGCATTTTTCGTATTAATTGGTTGCATAATAATTCATGTTAAAAGTATAAAGAATATGCATTAATTCATTTTAACAATCTAAAGAAAATCATAAAAATAGTTCATTTTAGCATTTTATTGTTTTAATTGAAAATTACTACAACATAGTTATTAAATAATTTTAGATTTTAATTAGTATAATTGTTAGTTTAATCTCTAAATTTTATAAAATCAAGAAAATACAAAAAATATATATGATATATTACAATTTAAAAATGAATACAAAAAAAAGCAAAAGAAATAAGAAGAAAAAAAATAACAAATAAAAGAGTGCCTGAAATTGGGTTTCTTATTTGAAATTTACCTGACCCAAATTAAAGTCACAGCCCAACCCACACATATACCCGACCCGCCTGCCTCATTTATCCTTGAAATTATCGGACCCTTCATCATATAGAGACACAAAAATCGCGTGTCTCTATCTTCCTCACCATCAGTAAACCTTCAGGCTATTTAGATGAAGATTTCAGAGGATTCCAAGAAATTTCGGAGAGATTTTCAGGAGGGGATTCCGGAGGGAAATTTCAAAAGAAAACTTCAGAGAAAATTTCAGATAAAAAAAAATTAGATTCTAGGGTTCTTAAGGTCTTTGAATTTCATTCTCAATTTTTCGTTCACTGTTTGTTCTTCTTCCGTTCGCCATGGAGTTCGATTGAGTCGGAGTTGATTGCCGCGCTTGTCGCTGTTGCTTTTTGGTTAGATTCCAGTTGACGCCTCCTGTTTTCTCTCTAACGATTCTAGTTGAAAGTTCTGATTGAAGGTTTATTAGATTCAATTTGAATCTCCTATTCTGTTTTTACTTTAAGGTATTCCTCTCTATTTTGATAATGTAACTTGATAGTTCATGCTCTATTACACTGAGATTTGTAATAATATTTCCTCTATCATTCTAAATTTTAGTACTCATTTTTTTCCTCTGTTTCATTCCGTTACTTATACGATGATTAAATGCTTTAGTTTTCAGTTGCTGTCCAGTTATGTGATATTGTGCGACATTCTAAATAATAGTTTTATGCTTTAAACCTAATAATTTGCTTAATTGTTGTTGCTACTTTTAAAAAATGGCAAAGCTTAGATATAAGTTGGTTTAACGAGTTGAGTGAGGTGTGTTTCCATTTGGTTTTCCAGTCGTTGTCGTCGGTTCAAGTTCTCGTCGCAGTTCGACTTGCTACTGTTGTTCCATAGGTATCTGTTCAGGGTATCTGTTGTTTCTTCTACCAAGCTATGCGTTTTGTTTTGCTGTTAGTTTCGATTGTTACTAATTGAATTTTAGTTCGTCGGCTTCCTTTGTCCCTTCAGTCACACAATTCATTAGAAGAAATTGAAGTTCAATCCCCTATTCTCCTCTTATTTCATTGTGTTAATGATGGTGCTTAGGGTGACACTAGTTTTGACTCAACTGTGTTTGTTTTTTTTTCTCGGAGTAGGTTGTAGAATATTTTTCTGCATTCTGTTGGCTTTAGATGCATTTATGGAATTGGTTTTCATGCATTAATAGTTTATGAACTAATTTGGTTCATATTAAGTCAAATGATAGTAGGTCAACATTCTTTGGTTATACTAATTAACAGTAAGTTGGGATTAAGGAACAAATAGTCTTGAACATTGTTTAACGAGAGCATCGAAATTGAATCTGGTTGTTTTCAGTTTTACAGTGAGTTTGGGTCATGTTATATAAATAAGAATTAGGCTGTGATTGGCTTCACGTTTGAGGATTAGGTACTTTGAAGCAGGGGTTCGATTAACTATTTAAACCTTAGAATCATGACTCAGTTTGATTGAGTGTTTGGAATCGAGGTTAGCAATTGGTTTGGAGTTCCACATTAGTATTATTGTTCTCCTTGATTTGGTTTAGTATTGATTTATTAACTAAAAGTTTGGTGTTCGATTATGGAATGAGCACTGAACTTTGATTGTTTTTGCGGCTATTCGAGTTAATCAGTCGCTCCATCTTGCTGTGGCTCTGTTTGCTTTGTGATTTAGTTTTTCCAAGTTTTGAGACCTAAGTCCATTAGATTGCTGCTCGCTGAAGTTCCATTTTAGATCCTTTCACTTTCAAAATTTGCTACATGAACTCATCTATGGCCTGCATTACTTAAAATGAAATTAAGCTGATTGTGAAGCATGATGCACTCAATTACTTTTGATGGCTGTGAGCTGATTTCAGCTCTGTAAAAGTGGAAATAGGCAGCTCTTTATGCGCGCTGTTTTGAAATTTATGAATTAGGTTTCTAATTGACCTTAGATGTTTATGTTCATTGCTGGGCGTATCCCTACGTGCTGCATTTCATGAGCAGGAGAGGTGTTCGTTTCAGTTTGAACTATCTGTTGTGTTTTTGTAATGAGAATTAGGCCAAAACCTCTCAAATCAGTTACCAGGAATATTCAGGGACCTTTTAGTTGTGATTTCTGCTTACTTCGACACTTGTTGAGTGATTTTATGTGTTTGGGAATCTGTATCCAATTCAACTTGGGAATAAGACATGAGTTGTTCATATTCAGTGTGTAACTGATATTTTAGAGCTAGTCTGTTTAGTTTTCAAATCATCTCAAGTCTCTTTACTTCGATAAATATCTGGTGCTGTAATACAGGTCTTATTTAAATGTAATAAAAAAATTGTTAAATAATGGTTGATTAAAAGATACGGTTTGTTGACAGAACTTGTTTCCAAAGAGCAGTTATATAAGCTTAAGGTGAATCTGCATGGTCAAGCCAACTCCAAATGGGTTTTGTTTTGAGTTGTATAGTTGGTGATAATTGTTTCCTTGTGAATTGAAATCTGTTGGGGAATTGAGAGATTATGGTCCAAAGACATTCATTTTCATTGAAGTTTAATGTAATTGGAGCCTATATCTGGCGTTGTATGAGTACAATCATAATTCAAGTGATGGGCATTAATATATATAATCAATGTTCCCCTCTTCAAATATTAACTGAACCATTTTTAGAATTGGCTTTTGTTTGGTAGTATATGCAAGTTTCATGCTTGTTGGGTATATTTCGGTGGTCCACCTCATCTTTTGAATATAGAAAAAAGAAGGAGATTCAATTTGATACATGTGTTGTTGCTGCTAATGACAAATGTTTTTTTTTGCTTTACGTTTTTTTATATAAAAGATTGTTGAAAAGTACATTGTTTTCCCTTGAGTTTACATAGTTATCAAAATTAGTGTATTCATTTGTTACCTTAGCCGTTAAATTTCAAGAGGCAAACAGAAGCTACATAGTATAAATGATTTTTGTGATTCGAATAGTTACGACCTTCAAAAAATTAAAATTAGGTTTCGAATTAGGTAGCGGGTTCAAGCTAAAAGGGTCTTCCCTTTTGTTTGAATTTGGACTTGAATTCTGGGCCCGAATTTATAATTGTAAATTAATTGGCCTATAGAGACAAATAATAAGTAGAAAAGTTTTAGTTTGCTTTAGAATGGCCTTCTAAATAAATAAAAATGAGGCGAGCCTCGCCAAATAAAATACAATTGCGGGGCCCTCATTAATTACTCACTAAAATACTTAGTATTCGGGATAGGCCGTTTAGCAAATTTCACGGCCTTCCCAAAATATATAACACGCTAGTTGCTTTAGGCGCGATTTTTAAATAGTCTTACCTTCCTAATACGGGTGTGCATTTCATGCAACCCAAATCCAAATCCGAAAACGTCGAATAAGAATGTGTCGAGGATCCGGGTGCATTTCATGTGACGTGATCCAAAAACATGTCCTTAAACGACGTTCACTTTCTAAAAATAAAATCATTTGACAAAAGCAGTAATTAATTCTAAAAATACACAAATAGGATAATATGTATTAAAATCTTTTAGCCAAATATGACAGTTTAGTGACCGTGCTAGAACCACGGAACTCGGGAATGCCTAACACCTTCTTCCGGGTTAACAGAATTCCTTACTAGGATTTCTGGTTCGCAACTGTTAAACAGAGTCAAACCCTTCCTCGATTCGGGATTCAAAACGGTGACTTGGGACACCATAAATCTCCCAAGTGGCGACTCTGATTTTTTAAATAAAAACGAATCCCGTTTCGATTGTCCTTAAATTGGAAAAACTCCTTTATTACTATATCTCTTCCCGGGGTGTAGTAAAGGCCATTTCTTTGGAAAAAGGAGGTGTGACAATGACTTCATAATATCAATATATGCTAAACAAATCAAACTCAATGTCTAATTATAGGTTTACAAGCTTTCTTACCAAAAATCCCAAAATCGCCCCCGGCCCGCTTGGTCAAAACACGAGGTTCGAACCAAAAATAAATCCCCCATTCACCCCCGAGCCCGAATATATAAATTTATTCTCAAATTTGACCCCAAAACGAGGTCTAAATCAAGAAAAAGTAAAAAACCCTAACTCTACCCATTTCCCCCAATTTCTACCCTAAATTACATGATTTAAACTTAGGAATTCAATAAATAATGATGGAAAATGAAGAAAACGAGTTGGGATTTACTAACCCAAGAGGTCATGATGAAAGGAAGCTTCAATGGATGCCTAAGGACCTTGGAGAAGAAGTAGCTCGTGTGTTTTTATGAATATTTTGCGACTACATTGTTCTGAAACTTAAAAATAAAACTGGGCAAAATTTCCCTTCACGTTCGTGGAAAGGGAGTCGCGTTCGCAAAGGGTTGACTTAACTGACATTCGTGTTCTCGATTGGTAAGGACGCGAATGCGAAGAAAAAAAGGTTGGGGTCCAGGATTTAGGTCTACGCGATCACATGGATTGGTATGCGAACGCGATGAAGGATGCTGCAAGGCTATGCGTTCGCGAGGTGTCGCATGCGAACGCGAAGGATGAAAATCAGGGGCTTCGCGAACGCGAATAAGGTGGGGATAAGGCAACGCGAAAGCGAGATAGAGGGTGCGAACGCAAAGAAGAAAAAGTCTGAGCACCTGCTGCAGATTTTTTGCAATTTTCCTCAGTTTGAAACCACTCCGAAACACCTCTGAAACACTCCCGAGCCCTCGAGGCTCCTAACAAAACACATACACTAACTCAACAACATCCTACAAACTTAACCGTGCGATCAAATTGCCAAGATAACATCAAAAACAATGTATCAAACCTCAAAATCAATAGTTTTTCTTCAAACTTCATAATCTTTCAAATTTAGAACTTATAGTCCGAAACAGGTCAAACGACGTCTTATTTCAACCAAATTTCACAGAAATATCTTAAATCACGTATAAGACCCGTAACGAGCGCCAGAACCAAAATACGAGCCCGATACCAACATGTTCTAATCGATTTTCATTAAAATTTTCCTTAATAATTTCAGAAAAATAATTTTCCTCAAAAATTCATTTCTCGGGCTTCGGACCTCGGAATTTGATTCCGGGCATATGCCCGAGTCCCATATTTTTCTATGGACCCTCTGAGACCGTCAAATCAGGGTTTCGGGTCCGTTTACCCAAAATATTGACCAAAGTCAAACCTATTCATTTTAATACCAAATTTTAGCATTTTTCACAGAATTTTACATTTAGGCTTTCCGACTTTGCGCCCGGACTACGCACGCAAATTGAGGCAACTAAAAATGAAGTTTTCAAGGCCTTGAAAGCACAGAATAAATAGGAAAAGAGGTGATGACCCTTTGGGTCGTCACATTCTCCACCTCTAAAATAATCGTTCGTCCTCGAACGGACAAAAGAAAGGAGTACCTGAGTCGGGGAAAAGGTCGGGATAGCGGCTCCACATATCAGATCGGACTCCCAGGTCGATGCCTCAGGAGGCTGACCTCTCCAGTGAACACGAACAGATGGAAAACTCTTGGATCTCAACTGACTAACATGTCGGTCTAGAATAGCTACCGGCTCCTCCTCAAACGACAAGTCCTTGTCCAATTGGACAGTGCTGAAATCTAACACGTGGGCTGGATCTCCGTGATACCTACGAAGCATGGATACATGAAAAACTGGATGCACGGCTGATAAGCTAGGCGGAAATGCAAGTCTACAAGCCATCTCTCCCACTCGATCGAGAATCTCAAACGGATCAATGAATCTAGGGCTAAGCTTGCCCTTCTTTCCAAATCTCATCACGCCCTTCATAGGCGACACGTGGAGCAATACTCGCTCACCAACCATGAAAGCTACATCTCGAAGCTTGCGATCTGCATAGCTCTTTTGCCTGGACTGAGCCGAATGAAGCCTATCCTGAATGATCTTGACCTTGTCCAAGGCCTCCTGAACCAAATCCGTACCTATCAACCGAGCCTTTCCCGGCTCAAACCACCCAACCGGAGACCGACACCGCCTACCATATAAGGCCTCGTAAGGAGCCATCTGGATGCTCGACTGGTAGCTGTTGTTGTAGGAAACCTCCGCTAAAGGCAAGAACTGATCCTATGAACCTCCAAAGTCCATAACACAAGCTCGAAGCATATCCTCCAAAATCTGAATAGTCCGCTCGAACTGACCGTCCGTTTGGGGATGAAATGTTGTGCTCAACTCAACCCGTGTGCCCAACTCTCGCTGAACTGCCCTCCAAAAGCACGAGGTAAACTTCGTACCTCGGTCCGAAATGATAGATGCCGCCACACCATGAAGGCGAACAATCTCCCAGATATAAATCTCAGCTAATCTTTCGGATGAATAGGAGACTGCCACATGAATGAAATACGCTGACTTGGTCAGCCTATCCACAATGACCCAAACTGTATCGACCTTCTTCCGAGTCAATGGAAGTTCGCTAACGAAGTCTATAGTGATACTCTCCCACTTTCACTCGGGAAGCTCAATCCTCTGAAATAAACCACTAGGCCTCTGATGCTCATGCTTAACCTGATGACAATTCAAACACCGAGCCACATATGCAACAATATCCTTCTTCATTCTGTGCCACCAATAATGCTGCCGCAAGTCTTGATACATCTTTGCGACGCCCGGATGAATAGAGTACCGGGAACTATGGGCCTCCTCTAAAATCAACTCTCAAAGTCCATCCATATTAGGCACACATACTCGGCCCTGCAATCTCAAAACTCCATCATCACCTAAGGTAACTTGCTGGGCACCTCCACGTTGCACCGTGTCTCTGAGGACACACAAATGGGGATCATCAAACTGCCGATCACGGATATGCTCCAATAATGAAGAACGAGCAATCGTGCAAGCCAACACACGACTGGCTTAGAAACATCCAGTCTCACGAACTGATTGGCTAAGGCCTGAACATCCAAAGCAAGCGGCCTTTAACTGATTGGAATATAAGCAAGACTGTCCATACTAGCTGACTTCCTACTCAAAGCATCGGCCACCACATTGGCCTTCCTCGGATGATATAAAATGGTGACATCATAATCTGTCAACAACTTCAACCACCTCATCTGCCTTAAATTCAACTCCTTTTGCTTGAACAAGTACTAAAGACTCTTATGGTCAGTGAACACCTCACATGCCATGCCATATAAATAGTGCCTCCAAATCTTTAAGGTGTGAACAATAGCTGACAACTCTAAATCATGCACTGGATAGTTCTTCTCATGAATCTTTAACTGTCTCGAAGCATAGGCAATAACCTTGCCACCCTACATCAACACTGCACCAAGACCAATACGGGAAGCATCACAATAGACTGTATATGGCCTGATCCTGTGGGCAAAACCAACACCGATGCCGTAGTCAGAGCTGTCTTGAGCATCTGAAAGCTCGCCTCACACTCGTCTGACCATCTGAACTGGGCACCCTTCTGGGTCAACCTGGTCATCGGCGTTGCAATAGATGAAAACCCCTCCACAAACCGAAGGTAGTAGCCTGCCAATCCAACGAAACTCCAAATCTCTACAGCTGATGCTGGTCTAGGCTAGTTCTTGACTGCCTCAATCTTTTTCGGGTCCACCTAAATACCATTTGCTGATACAACGTAACCCAGAAATGCTACTAAACTCAGCCAGAACTCGCACTTGGAGAACTTGGCATATAACCGACTATCCCTCAGAGTCTGAAGAACCACTCTAAGGTGCTGCTAGTGCTCCTCCTGGCTGCGTGAGTACACCAAAATATCATCAATAAAGACTATCACAAACATGTCCAAATATGGCCTGCACACTCGGTTCATCAACTCTATGAATGCTGTTGGGGCATTGGTCAACCCAAATGACATGACTAAGAACTCACAATGCCCATACCGAGTACGCAAAGCTGTGTTAGGGACATCAGATGCCCTAATCCTCAACCGATGGTAGCCAGATCGCAAATACCCTGAAACCCTGAAGGTTGTCGAAAAAATCATCAATCTTCGGTAGTGGATATTTATTCTTAATCGTTACTTTGTTTAATTATCGGTAATCTATGCACATCCTTATCGATCTGTTCTTCTTCTTGACAAATAACACTGGCGCGCCCCAAGGCGAAACACTGGGTCTAATGAAACCCTTCTCTAGCAAATCCTGCAACTGGTCCTTTAACTCCTTTAGCTCCGGCGGGGCCATACGATATGGCGGGATAGAAATGGGTTGGGTGTCCGGAGCCAAATCAATATAGAAATCAATGTCCCTATCGGGTGGCATACCCGGCAGGTATGAAGGGAAAACATCTGGAAACTCCCGGACAATAGGCACAGAATCTATAAGAGGAACTCAACACTGGAATCATGAACATAGGCCAAATAGGCCAGACACCCCTTATCGACCATACGTCGACCCTTCACGTACGAAATGACATTGCGGGTAGAGTAATCTGGAGTGCCTCTTCACTCTAAACGAGGCATACCTGGCAACGCTAAGGTCATAGTCTTGGCATGGCAGTCCAAGATAGCGTGATAGGCGATAGCCAATCCATACCTAATATGATATCGAAGTCAACCATATCTAAGAGCAACAAGTCTACACAGGTCTCCAAGACCCCAATCACTATAACACACGAACGATGAACTCAGTCGACCACGATAGAGTCACCCAACGATGTAGACACATATACAGGAATACCCAAAGCATCACTAGGCATGACCAAGCATGGTGCAAAATAAGATGAAACATATTAATACGTAGGCCCTGGATCAAATAGTACCGAAGCATCTCGATCACAAACCAGAACCTTACCGGCGATGACTGCATCTGAAGCCTCAGCCTCGGGCCTGGACTGAAGATCATAACAACGGGGCTGGGCCCCACTACCTTGAGCTGTATCCCTAGGTCGATCTGCTGCTAGCTGACCTCCGCCCCTGGCAGTCTGAGCTCCACCTCTATGACCACTACCTCCACATCTATGACCTCTACCTCTACCTCTGGCTGGCTGTGGGGCATCTGGTGCCTAAATCATAGGACGTGGACCCTGCTGCTGTGATTGAGTACCCTTCAATTTCGGGCAAGCCCTCCTGATATGATCATACTCACCGCACTCATAACATCCCTCTGAATGCTGTGGCTGGCCCTGGCGACCTGAATGACTTCCACGGAAACTCTAAAGTGGCGGAGCGCTGATAGGAGCTGACGGTGCACTGAATGACTGCTGATTAGAATAGTGTGCTTGAGAACCACGGCCACCTGATATGCCGTGAGAAACCTGAAGGGCCGACTGAAAGGGCCTAGGAGGATGTCCTCTACCATATGAATCTCTACCTCCAGACGAGGTACCACTGAATCTATCGGAATGACGGGCTCTCTTGTCTCCCCCACGACCACCTCTCTATGACAGGACCATCTCAACTCGGCGAGCAATATCGGCTGCCTCCTGAAAGCTGATCTCACTTCTAGTCTCCCTAGCCATCTGGAGGCAAATCGGCTGAATCAAACCATCAATAAATCTCCTCACCCTCTCTTTCTCTCAGTGGGAAGTATGACAAGAGCATGGCAAGCTAGATTAATGAACCTGGTCTCATATTGAGTGGCTGTCACAGAACCCTGCTGGAGGCGCTCAAACTGCCTCCAAAAAGCATCCCTCTAAGTAACAGGGAGAAACTTCTCCAGGAACAACTCTGAAAACTTATCCCAAGTCAAAGACGGCGACCTTGCTGGTCTAGCTAAACAGAAATCCCTTCACCAAGTCTTGGCAGATCCAGATAGGCAAAGTGCAGCAAAATCAACTCCATTGGACTCAATAATGCCCATGTTCCGAAGAACCTCATGGCAGATATATAAGAAATCCTGGGAGTCCTCAGATCAAGCACCGCTGAATGTAGTAGTGAAGAGCTTGGTAAACCTATCCAGTCTCCACAAAGCATCTGCGGACATAGCCACACCATCGCCGATTTGAGCAACCACCCCCGACTGAACTACCATAGCTGGCTGAACCACTTGAACCTGACCCTGGGGAGCTACCTGCTCCGGAGTACGTGCAATAGGAGTCTGGGCTCCTCCTCCATCCTGAGAAGTGGCTGGCGCTACAGGAAGCAGTCCTGCTCGGGTGACACTCTCCATAAGGCCTACCAATCGGACTAAAGCGTCCTAAAGAACTGGGGTAGCAATAAACCCCTTTGGGACTTGAGCTAGGCCTACTGAAACTGCTGCGGCTGGTGCCGGAACCTCCTCGTCAAATTTAACCTCAGGTTCCGCCACTGGTGTTGCTGCTTGGGGCTGAGCTCTGCCCCTACCTCGGCCTCTAGCACGGCCTTGTCCCCTGCCCCTAGTGGGAGCTGCCTGGGGCTCGGACTGCTGATCAGTAGATGAGTAAGCGCGCGTTCTCTCCATCAGCAAAAAAACAAAGTAGAAATTCAACTAGCATTGAGAAATAGAACCGCACGACAAGAAAGAACAAATGTGAAACTTTACCTCACTCTGTAGCCTCTGGGGGATAAATACAGACGTCTCCGTACCGATTCCTCAGACTCTACCAAGTTTGTCCGTGAGTTGTGAGACCTATGTAACCTAGTGCTCTGATACCAACTTGTCACGAACCGGATTTCCCACCCTCGGGAGTCGTGATGGCGCCTACTCGTAGAAGCTAGGCAAGCCAAACTTAGTTACCTTTTGTTTATAACATATGCCCGTTCTAACAATTTATGGCAATAATATAAAAACAATGAATTTAAACAATAGCATAAGTCTTAATTATAGATACTGAATCAATATGCGGAATAGTCAATATAAGCCTCTACCCAAGACTGGTGTCACAATACTCACGAACTGCTAAGAAATACTAAATACAAATGTCTGAAAGAACACATAAGCTATTTGTCTCGAATACAAGGAGGCAACAGACTAAAAAGAGAGAATAAGGGAGACGCCGGGCCTGCGGACACCTACAAGGCTACCTTGGCTCTCACTGGACTGAAGGTCTGCTCCCGTATTAATACTGATACTGCTACTGCTCGAAACCTGGACATGTGCAAATAGCACAGAGTGTAGCATCGGCACAATCGACCCCATGTGCTGGTAAGTGTCTAGCCTAACCCCGATGAAGTACTGACAAGGCTAGACTGGACTACCATATAAACCTGTTCAATTATATACATATACAGCGGAATCAAAAATATAAGACAAGTAAACAATATGGTAGGGGGGAACATGCTAGGGGGAGATAACAATATTACTAGTAAATCCAGAACAACAATCTAAAGACAGCTTGGAATTTACAGCGGGTAAGAACCAAATACCCAAATAAACATACTTGTATCAATAATTGTTGCAACGCGCAACCCGACCCTAATATATGACAACACTGTTGCGGCGTGCAACTCGATCCATATATATCATTGTTGCGGCGTGCAACCCAATCCATATGTATATATCATTGTTGTGGCGTGCAACCCGATCCATATCATTTATCATTGTTGCGACGTGCAACCCGATCCACCAATATCATTCCATGCACGGCATCACCCATCGTGCTTTAACACTCTTCCTCGCCCAATGCAAAAATCACAAAACAAGGGCAAGGGAAATAATAAAACAAGAATAGAAGCGCCGGCAAGGGTACACAAACCAACAAATAAAAAAACCCGGCAAGGGTACAACATCAATAACCACACGTCCCTGCTAGGGAATAAATTATTACCTCTTCTCTTTCTTTCACTTTCATCTCATATTTCACATTATCACTCGAGCCCAACCTCCAAAGAGTTACTTATCTCCTACACCTTCACAATTTGTATTTCGAGTCAAGCCAATGCTCCACGAAGTTCCAAGATCACATGGCCTTTACAACATATAGAAGTCATCAATTAAGCATGAAAGGCATAACAACAACCAACTATCCACAAATAAGGACTCACGGTCATGCTAGACACCAATGTATAGACACTTGTCACCATGCCTATACATCGTACTCGATCAATTAGCAAGTAGCAAACAAGACTCAACTCATATTCTCTCAAGCTAGGGTTAAACCAAATACTTACCTCGACTTCCACGGCCAAATCAATCCACCACAACCACTTTCCCTCTCGAATTTGGCTCTAACTCAATCAAATCTATACAATAATGACTTCATAATATCAATATATGTTAAACAAATCAAACTCAATGTCTAATTATAGGTTTCCAAGCTTTCTTCCCAAAAATCCCAAAATTGCCCCCGGACTGCTTGGTCAAAACATGAGGTTCGGACCAAAAACAAATCCCCCATTCACCCACGAGCTCGAATATATAATTTATTCTCAAATTTGACCACAAAACAAGGTATAAATCAAGAAAAAAGTAAAAAACCCTAACTCTACCCATTTTCCCCAATTTCTACCCTAAATTACATGATTTAAGCTTAGTAATTCAATAAATAATGATGGAAAATGAAGAAAACGAGTTGGGATTTACTAACCCAAGAGGTCTTGATGAAAGGAAGCTTCAATGGATGCCTAAGGACCTTGGAGAAGAAGGAGCTCGTGTGTTTTTATGAATATTTCGCGACTACACAATTCTGAAACTTAAAAATATAACTGGGCAAAATTGCCCTTCATGTTCGCTGAAAGGGAGTCATGTTCGCGAAGGGTTGACTTAACTGACCATCGCGTTCGTGATTGGTAAGGACGTGAACGCGAAGAGAAAAAGGCTGGGGTCCAGGATTTAGGTCTACGCGATCGCGTGGATAGGTATGCCGCTACGCGTTCGCGAGGTGTCATATGCGAACGCGAAGGAAGAAAATCTGGGGCTTCGCGAACGCATGAGCTTGTTCGCGAACGCGCAGAAGGGGGGGCTAAGGCAGGGCGAACGCAAGACAGAGGGTGCGAACGCGAAGAAGAAAAAGTCTGAGCACCTACTACAGATTTTCTGCAATTTTCTTAAGTATGAAACCACTCCGAAACACTTCCGAGCCCTCGGGGCTCCTAACCAAACACATACACTAACTTAACAACATCCTACGAACTTAACCATGCGATCAAATTGCCAAGATAACATCATAAACAATGAATCAAACCTCAAAATCAATAGTTTTTCTTCAAACATCGTAAATTTTCAAATTTAGAACTTATAGTCTGAAACACGTCAAACAACGTCCGATTTCAACCAAATTTCTTAGAAATATCTTAAATCACATATAAGACCTATACCGGGCGCCAAAACTAAAATACAGGCCCGATACCAACACGTTCTAATCGATTTTCATTTAAATTTTCCTTAATAATTTCAGAAAAATATTTTTACTCAAAAATTCATTTCTTAGGCTTGGGACCTCGGAATTCGATTCCGGGCATACGCCCGAGTCCCATATATTTCTACGGACCCTCCGGGACCATCAAATCATGGATTCGGGTCCATTTACCCAAAATGTTGACCAAAGTCAAACTTATTCATTTTAATACCAAATTTTAATATTTTTCACAGAATTTCATATATAGGCTTTCCGGCTTCGCGCCCAAACTACGCATGCAAATCGAGGCGACTAAAAATGAGGGTTTGAAGGCCTCGGAAGTATCAAATAGCTTTTAGTCAAATACGCAACTTTATAGTTGCCACGGGACGAACCAAGTCACAATCCCCAACGGTGCACGCCAGGTTCATCACCTAGCATGTGTGTCACCTCAAAATAGTGAAGCGATGTGAAATACGGGATTTCATGCCCTCAGGACAAGATTTACAGTCATTACTTACCTCAAACCGGTCAAATCCCTACTTCCAACACCCTTGCTTCTGGAATCGTCCTTCAAACGTCCCGAATCTAACCAAAAGTAGTACTAGGCAATCAATATAGGTCAAGGAACCAATTCCATATGAAAACTATCCTGAAATTTGTCCAAACCTGGCCCTTAGGCCCATGTATCCCATGTATCAAAATCCGACAAAAAGACCAAAACTGGAAACCCTTTTCACTCACGAGTCTATCCATACCAAATTCATCAAAATCCGACATCGAATGGCCCCTCAAATCCCCAAATCAAACTCTCCAATTACAAGCCCTAATCCCCTCAATTTCATCCTTAATTTCTACAAATTTCATGCTTAAATAACTAAAATTTACCATAATCACGAGTATTAAGCTCAAGTAACTTACCTCATTGTAAAACCCCTTGATTTCCTCTTTAAAGCCCTCCAAAAAGCTCCAAGTCCGTATGAAAATGGTGAAAAATAACCCAAATTTTGTGAAGGGTTAAATTTATACCTTCTGCCAAGGCATTTCCACATCTGCGACGCCGCACCTGCTGAAAATCCATCGCAGGTACGATTCTCACAGATCCGCCCAAAATCCGCTTCTGCGGTCCTTTACTTTTATCTGCGGTCTCGCAGGTGCACTCTGCTAACCACATCTGCGGTTCCTGTCCTTCTCATCCTTGGTCGAATGTACGAGCCTGCACCTACGGTCCCCACTCCGCAGGTGCGATTATGTCAGCTGAAGGAAATCTTCAGCATTTCCTCAAACCCCATCCTTGATCCGTCAACCATCCGAAATCAAACCGAGGCCCTCGGGACCTCTACCAAACATACCAACAAGTTACATATCAACATTCAAACTTAGCCAAACCTCCGGAACACTATAAACAACATCAAAACACCAAGCTTAAGAACTTCTAAACTTTCGAATTTTGCAAACAATGCCAAAACCCCTAAATCACAACTGAATGATCTAAAATTTTGTACATACGTCAAAAATGGCACTACGAACCTACTCCAACTTCTGAAATTCCATTCTGACCCCGATATCAAAATTTCGACTACCGACCGCAAAATGCTAAATTTCTAATTTCGTCAATTCAAGTCGAATTCTATCACAGACCTCCAAATTATATTTTGGACGCGCTCCAAAGTCCAAAATCACCTAGTGGAGCTGACCGAAATATCAGAAATCACATCCAAAATTGTTTAAACATAAGTCAACATCCGGTTGACTTTTTCAACTTAAACCTCATAATAGGATGCTAAGTTTCTCATTCCGCACCGAAACCACTCCGAACCCGAACCAACCAACACGATATGATGAAATATGACTGAGGAACACATAAGGAAGCAGAAATGGGGGATACAGAGCAAAAACTCACAAAACAATCAGCCAGGTTGTTACTATATCAATAAAAAAAATTACTTTCTTTTCATGTTGTAACAAAATTATTTTTTTTTTACAAAACTGAGTGCTTTCTTTTCATGATGCAGAAAAAGTATTTTCTTTTTCACACAAAATGAGTACTTTCTTTTCCTGTTGTAGAAAAAATATTTTCTTTTAATGTTGTAGATAGAGTATTTTCTTGTTTATTTCAACAAAATGAGTATTTTATTTATTAATGTATTTCATCTTTATTTTCAGATTTTTTTCATGTGTGATGGTTATTTTTGTCAACAACAGTTAGTTAAATAAATTATTTGACATCACGAAAATAAAGTAATCATTTTATTGAAATGAAAGAAAATACTTTTTCTACATTATGAAAAGAAAGTAATCTAAATAATATTTTTCATATATTTAGTTTTTGGGGATAGGGGTGGGGTTGAGCTTAGGGTGGGTGAGTGTAGGGGTGAGGAGGGGATAGGGGCAGGATAGGGGAGGTAGTTCGTGGGCGGGGTAAGGGATGGAGAGGTGGTGGAGTTGGTGGAGATGGAGAAGGATGAAAAAAAGTTTTGAAAAATGATTTCCCTTCTCTTCATAGGGAAAATATTTTGCTCCAATTGGAGAAAAATAAATTCATAAAAATAATATTTTTTAAATATTTAAACTAACGAAATATGATAAAATTAGAAAATATTTTTCAGAACATGGATCAAGATAAAACTCTAAGATTGAGCATTTTCATGGGTCAAGGTTGGGCATCATCATGAATTTTTTTGGGCTGATGATTCTTTATGGGTTAACTTGGGCTAGCCCAAAACAGACCATTTTCAAAATTGTTCTAGCCCAAACCCATTAAAACTTGGGTGGATTGGGTGGGTCAAATATGTTTGGGTTTTTTTTTGCTACGCCTAGTCATTAGTAACTGATATTTTGTACTTCAATAACATACATAAGGGTGATGATTTGTGTGGTGTCCAATTTTTCACGTGCACATATTATAGAAGGACCTGATTATTTTATGTCTTCCTTACACTACAGTTGAGGAATAATAAATACAGAAAATAAAGAACACAAGTATTTTTACGTGAAAAATATATGGCTTAAAAGGTGGGAAAAAAATCACGACCTACTACCCAGTAGGATTTTTCCAAAACTTATTACAACTCTGCCAATGACAAAGTTTACAAACTTTTGCAAACCTAAGGATTACCTTTAACTCTTGTAGCAACCAGCAACAGTCAGATGCAACTACTTCAAGTTAACTCTAACTTGAACTATACAACTCAAATTTACAACCATCTAGCAAATATAAGGATTAAATCTAACATTTGTAGCAACCATCTATAGGCCATTGCTAGTGCTTCAAGTTAATTCTAACTCGAGCTGAAAGGTACAACTCAAAAGCCCTGCTACAATAAAACTAGAATAAATGACAAACACTTGGAACTGTTTCTTCTATTTAGCTCATGTAGAATTTCAGGTTCACAGACTTGAATCACACAAGAATTGCTTGCGAAAAATTAATATTTTATACTTCAATACTCCACAAGAGGGGGGGATGATTTACGTGGTATCTAACTTTTGCGTGCACGAATTATAGAAGGAATTGGTTCTTCTATGTGTTTCTTATGCTACAATTGTGGAATAATAAATACATAAAGTAAAGAACACAATTATTTATACATGAAAAATACCTGGCTCAAAAGGTGAAAAAACTACGACCTACTACCCAGTTGGATTTTTTCCAACACTTCACTAAATCACTGAGCCAAAAACTGTGTTTACAAAACTCTTGTAAACTTAAGGATTACCTCTAACCCTTTGTGGCAACCAGCCTCAAGTTGTTGCAACAACTTCAAGCTAACTCAAATGCCCTACTACAATTGAACTAGAATAAAAGACAGACACTTTGAACTGGTTCTTCTATCTGGTTCATGTAGCTTCAGGTTCGCATACTTGAATCACATAAGAATTGCTTGCAAAATGCTTGCTATTTTGCTCTCAATTCTTGATTAACTTTAGTGTTTGTGCGTTAACTAATATTTATAAAATTAGTAGAATACGAAATAACTAGAGTTCTAAATTCTAATGCTTTACTCTTCCATGGTGGAAGAGTTCTAGTCAATTTCAACTTCTAACTCTTTCCTTATCTTTGATAGAGTTCTCTTCAAATAAGGACTGTTGCTCCTTATCAAATATGCAACTTTTTTGTTTAGGGATTGTCACACCTCCTTTTTCTTACTACACCCGTGAGGGTGTAATAAATGGAGTTTTTCCAATTAAAGGACAATCGAAACGGGATTCATTTTTATTATCAGAGTTTCCACTTGGGAGATTTATGGTGTCCCAAGTCACCAGTTTGAATCCCGAACCGAGGAAAAGGTTTGACTCTGTTTAAAAGTCGCGAACCAGAAATCTGGGTAAGGAATTCTGTTAGCCCGAGAGAAGGTGTTAGGCATTCCCGAGTTCTGTGATTCTAGCACGGTCGCTCAACCATTATAATTGGCTAAAAATCTGATTTCTATACATGTCATCCTATAGTGCACTTTTAAAATTGTTTATCGCTTGTAATTGATTTTTTAGGAAATTGAACGTCGTTTAAAACATGGTTTTCGATCACGTCACATAAAATACACCCAGACCCTCGACACATTTTATTCAACATTTTGGGATTTGGATTTGGGTCACATGAAATGCACACCTGAATTTAGGAAGGTAAAATTATTAAAGAACGCGTCTAAAGTGACTAGCGCATTATTTACTTTGGGGGCGGCCATGAAAGTTCGCTAAACCGCCCGACCCAGTCTCTAAGTAATTTAAGATGAGCATTCAAAGAGGGCCATGCAATTTACGAATTTGTTTGGCGCGGCGCACCTCGTTTTATTTTAAAGGGCATCCTAAAGAAGCTATGATTTCCTATTAAGTATTGTATCTAAAAAAGCCTTAATTAATTAGCATTATTGATTACTACTATTAAAAACAATCAAGGAATTTGGGCCCTACTTTCAAGTCCACACATGAACAAGAGAAAAATCTCTTAATTCAAATGCGCTACCTAACTTGGAAGACCCAGAAATTGTACTGCAAATCAAACCAATGACTTCGAGTATGACTTCGGGCTTTTAACGATCTGGGCTTCAAATCTAATCCAAAAGATAGCCGGATCGTATAAGAAGCTGCTCCGAGGCTTCTGAGCAGGCCCAATATGAAGGTGACGAATTTGTGACTTGGGCCCAAACCGCCCGGGCGTTGACTCAGTGAGATTAATTGACATAGAAGGGGTGGGCCTGGTATTAATTCAGGACAACTGTCATATGACTGGGCAATATTAAATCAATTTTTATGGCCCAAACGATCCAGGTGAAATTAGGCCAATGTTGTTAAACATTTCTCAACCTCCATTAACAGTGGCTCAATGAACCGATTTGCGTCTATTTTAATTAAACAAATTTTGAACTTAAACATGAATGACTAGATACTTGATTTTGCAAGCTCAAATAGGATCTGATAAGCTAGACTAGTAATGATTGTGAGTGAATCTTAATAGATTGTAAATTTATCTACTAGTATTATATGCTCAAACAGATCATTTATGACATGTGACATAAACAGGCTAAACTCCTAAGCTTAACAAATTACAAATTTCCAACCTGTGCAAAATGACTTCGAGCATTTAAATCCCAGGCTGATTCACAATAAACTTCTACTAACTAGTTTTGAATTCATTTTAAGGTTGTGAACTGTGAAAGGAAAATCAAATGCAAGAAAATCAAAGCTAGCACTTGCTGAATTCAGTCTGACAGTCCAGTTATTTTCAAATTATCACATTGTTCACATAAACAGAACTATACTACATGGTTAAACCAAAAGTATAACATGAAGGCTTCAAAGGGGAAATCAAACAGCCTATCATCATTTATCTTCCAATTTAACTGTACATTGACTCTTCACATATCATATGAAATGAGAGGAGTACCTGGAATTAAAACAAAAGGGAAGGAGAGAATGAGCTATTAGCAAGGTCAGTCAACAGAAAATTAACACCAGCAACAGCAACAATCCAAGCCAGCAAATGACACCAATAGACCAGGAAAATGACTTCAAAACTCAACAGCAAACTAAACCAGACTCAAAGATCAAAACCAATCCACTTCAAACATAGAATTCAGTTTGACAAACCCAAAAATATATATACGAAAGGGTAGAATGAATCCAAGCCATTCTATCTGATGAGATCAACGGTTTGGATCATTTCATTAACGGAAACGAAGTCGTTTTGTTATCCTCAAGATTGGGTCGGTCTTTGGATGGGAACGGGTCGGGTTGTGGGGAACGTTTTGAGTCTTTCGATCAAAAATGATTCAACGGTTGAGATTAACTGGAATTGAAATGACGTCGTTTGTTCAAGCTGGGGACGAACTGAACCGTTCTATCTAATGAGATCGACGGTCCAGATGTATTTGCCTACGACGACGTCGTTTGGATGTGGATGAGTTGGACTGGGTCATGTAAATGGACCTGGGCTGGATTGGGAGATATTTGGGCGAAAATTAATTGGGTCAGGTGAATTTGGCCCAATTTCACTTCCTTTCTCTTTTTAACAACTTTTATTTTACTTTCTTCCTAAATTACTTTCAAAATTAAAACCTAAAATCCTAGATTAAATTATAAAATCAAATTATCTTAAAGATACTAATTAACTCTAAATAATAATTATTGCAAATAATTAAGTACCAAAATCGCACAATCAAACACTAAAAATGCAAAGTGCATTATTTTTATGATTTTCCAATTTCTGTAAAATAAATAATTTACAATTTAACTCCAAATTATAAAATTAAATCCTAAATGCAAATGCAACTTATTTTTGTATTTTCTTATTAATTGATCAAATAAACAATGCACACGCCCAAATAAAAACAATAACTGAAAACCCCGAAAAATTCACAAAAATTGCACACAAAGGAAAATTGTTTTATTTTAAATTTTTGGGAATAATTCGTATAGGCAAAAATCACGTGGTCACAACTTCCCCTCTTTGTCGGGAAACACGAAGAGTTTTCGTGCAAAGATAAAGTGAGCGGATACGAGCGATTTTTGCCTGTTTGAATATTTCGTGTGAAGCATTTTTGAAAGATTTGACCGAGCCTCTGCTTCAAAGGTTTCCTACATACCCTTGGCTAAAAGGGAATCAGGTCAATGTAGTTCGGAAAGTTTTGGTAGCTGGGACTACCATGAAGTTGTGGTTTCACTGTTACTGCTGCTGCTGTTGCTACTGCTTACTGATCCCCTTATTACACCATGCTGAAAGAAAAATAAAGAAGCTAGACTAGGCTGTGAATTACTAAAATCCTATCATAGACTTTCAAACTTGATCTTATGTTTCTTGTTGCCTTGTATTCTCTTATAACAATTCCTTTGTTGCTGCCTTGCCCCCATTTCTTGACTTGAATTGTATTCCTCTGCTCTCCAGGCGGGCTCCTAACTTCAGAACTTTAAAAAGTACACCTCTATTCTCCTGGCGGGCTCCTGACTTCAAAACTTTAAAATTACACCTCTGTTCTCCAGGCGGGCTCCTGACTTCAAAGCTTTAAAATGTACACATCTATTCTCCAGGCGGGCTCCTGACTTCAAAACTTTAAAAAGTACACCTCTGTTCTCCACGCGGGCTCCTGACTTCAAAACTCTAAAAGGTACACCTTTGTTCTCCAGGTAGGCTCCTGACTTCAAAACTCTAAAAATTATACCTATGTTCTCCAGGCGGGCTCCTGACTTCACAACTTTAAAAGGTACGCCTCTGTTCTCCAGGCGGGCTCCTGACTTCCAAACTTTAATTTTATTCCTCTATTCTCCAGGTGGGATCCTGACTTCAAAACTCTAAAAGGTACACTTCTGTTCTCCAGGCGGGCTCGTGACTTCAAAACTCTAACAATTACACCTCTGTTCTCCAGGCGGGCTCCTGACTTCACAACTTTAAAAGGTACGCCTCTGTTCGCCAAGCGGGCTCCTAACTTCAAAACTTTAATTGTATTCCTCTATTCTCCAGGCGAGCTCCTGACTTCAAAACTCTAAAAGGTACACCTCTGTTCTCCAGGCGGGCTCCTGACTTCATAACTTTAAAAATTACACCTCTGTTCTCCAGGCGGGCTCCTGACTTCACAACTTTAAAAGGTACACCTCTGTTCTCTAGATGGGCTCCTGACTTTAAAACTTTAATAAAATAAAGAAAATTTTCTGCCCCAGTTTGGTGGCTGTTTGTTACTTGCTCTCTTTTCGCGAAAAATTTTCTCCGCTATCAACAACACTTCCTGCCCCTGTTTCAAACACAAATAAAAATTGGTCAGTTTAAGGCGTGGTGATTGGATGTGATACTCCTGCTGGGGATGGTTTTCCCTTCTCTCCTTTCCATACTTGGTTTTGTCTGACTGCCTTGAATTCGGTCGAGAATTTTCGACCTTCTGACTAACCCTTATCCACAAACTTCCAAATTGTTGCTTTCCACTTCTAGTCTTTCTTATCTGATCCCATTCCTTTCATGGAATCTTAGTCTATTCCATCATTTGTATGTCCAATGACGCCTTTTACGTCCCATCATATCATCGTCGGCCTGTCCTAGCCACACTTCACTTCGCACCATATTGGAAACTGGTAGTAAGCTTTGAAATTCCTTATTTGTTAGAATGAAATTATTATTGAAAAATCCTTAGTCAAAATAAAAGAAATGCGATGATTTCAAAAGATAAGAATAAAAGAGAAAATCTTCCTTTAGAAGACCGTTTGAGAAAAGTAAAAGGACTTATCTGAATGGGATAACCGATTCCCAATGATCATGTTGTGCATTTTGGATTAATCAACCCAGTCTATTCAATTCAATCAATTTCCGGTTGTCTTGCTCCTGCCTCAAAATTCTCACAATTCAATTCTCTACTAAATTCTATCTTTGTTCTGTTTGATGCCTCGATGGATTTCTGCCGTCAACCTTAACGTGTTCATTCCTTTCTCAGTTCCTTGTCGCCTTATGGTACCTGTGAAGGTTTTCACCAATAAGACTCTCATTTTTTGCACTTCTCTCAGCTTACATCGCCTTACAATGCCCTTGCGGGTTTTCAGTAACAAGACTCTCTCATTTTTGGACTTCTCTCAGCTTACGTCGCCTTACAATGCCCTTGCGGGTTTTCACTGACAAGACTCTCTCATTTTTCATTTTTCTTACTTAAAACCAGAGTATTGCCTCTGATATGCATTATCTATACTGGCTTGTTTTGGCACCCCTCGAAGACTGATCGGGAGGTCTTTCTTTGGATGTTAATATGGGTTCTTGGATAGGTTTGGAAAGAAAAGCGTATCGAAAAGTTCAAACCAAATCCAACGGGTTAGAATTACAACTTTTGGAACCAACTTTCTCATTTCAAACATAACTTCTACCCCAGTTTCTTGCTTGGGGACCTTTTAAGTTTTACTTCCCTATGACCGAGCCGTGAAGCTGCCTACGTATCCTTAAGAGGAATCAGGTCAAACTTAATTCACCCGAATTCCTTGTTGTTACAGTTTTTCTTTTCATTTATTATATTTTTTTTCTTTTCTATTTTCCTTTTATTTATATTTTTTTCCTTTTCTTTTCTTTCTTCTTTTTTCCTTTCTTCTTGGTTATTGATTTCAAAAGAGGGGTACGAAATAAAATAAATAAGGCTTAAAAGGGTGAACAAAGGGTAAAGTGTTTAGATAGCAGAATAAAATTGCCTTCGTCATTTCAACCTTCGAGATAATGCCAAGTACAAACAATAAGTGATTATACTAAAGAAATCATACATAATATCTCTTGACTGCATCAGAATTGATAGCCATATCTATGCATTTTCCTTCAATATCTGTTAAACATAAAGCGCCACTGGACAACAATGAACGGTCCTTGCCAGTTTGGGGCGAACTTGCCCTTTGCTTCAGCCTAATGTGGAAAGATCTATTTCATCAATTGCAGCCCCACTTCAAAGCTCCTGGAACACACCTTCTTGTTATGCGCTTTTGCCATCCTCTTTTGATACAACTGGCCATGACATACTGCTGCCAATATTTTTTCATCGATTAAACTCAACTGCTCCAAACGGGTTTTGACCCACTCATCATCGTCAATCTCAGCCTCGGCGACAATCCATAGAGACGGGATTTCATCTTCCGCAGGAATCACTGCTTCAGTGCCATATACCAACAGATAAGGAGTTGCACCTACTGAAGTACGAACAGTAGTGTGATAAGCCAATAACGCAAATGGTAACTTCTCATGCCATTGCCTGGAATTTGCTACCATTTTCCTCAGTATTTTCTTTATGTTCTTGTTGGATGCCTCAACTGCTCTATTCACCTTAGGACGATATGGGGTGGAATTGCACTGTGTAATCTTAAACTGCTGACATACTTCTTTCATCAAATTGCTGTTAAGATTAGCGTCGTTATCTGTGATGATTACCTTTGGGATTCCAAATCGACAGATGATATTAAAGTGTATAAAATCAACCACTGCCTTCTTGGTTACAGACTTGAAAGTTTTA
The DNA here is from genome assembly GCA_026770625.1 of Nicotiana glauca. Lineage (NCBI taxonomy): Eukaryota > Viridiplantae > Streptophyta > Magnoliopsida > Solanales > Solanaceae > Nicotiana > Nicotiana glauca. The sequence goes on along the minus strand of MU711416.1, from coordinate 44,030 downwards.
GCCTCAACCCATTTGGTGGAATAATCAATGGCCACCAGAATAAACTTGTGCCCATTGGATGCTGCTGGATCAATGGGCCCAATGACGTTCATTCCCCAAGCAACGAAGGGCCACGGTGCCGATATTGTGTGCAATTCCGATGGCGAGGAGTGAATCAAGTCCCTGTGTATCTGGCATTGATGACATTTGCGCACAAAGCTGATACAATCTCGCTCCATAGTGAGCCAATAATACCCTGCTCGAAGGATCTTCTTCCCCAGTATATATCCGCTCATGTGTGGCCCGCAAACTCCAGAATGTACTTCCGTCATGACTGTCGTAACTTGTTTAGAGTCTATGCATCTTAACAATCCGAGATCTGGTGTTTTTTTATACAACACTCCTCCACTGAGGAAAAATCTACTCGCCAACCTTCGAATTGCTCTCTTTTGATCTCTTGTGGCTTGAACCGGGTATATCCCCATTTTGAGGTATTCCTTGATATCATGGAACCATGGTTCACCATCAAGTTCCTCTTCCACCATATTACAATAAGCATGCTAATCACGAACTTGGATATGCAATGGATCGACATGAACTTTGTCTGGATGATGCAATATTGATGCTAAGGTAGCCAAAGCATTGGCAACTTCATTATGGACTCTTGGGATGTACCCAAACTCCACTGATCGAAACCGTTAACATAGATCATGCAAACATTGTTGATACGGTATGAGTTTCAAATCCGTGTTTCCCAATCTCCTTGAATTTGATGTACCAGGAGGTCCGAGTCTCCCAAGACCAAAACGTCCTGGACATCCATGTCTGCAGCTAACCGTAAACCCAAGATGCATGCCTCATATTCAGCCATGTTGTTGGTACAATAAAATCGAAGCTGATCCGTAACAGGATAGTGGTGCCCTATTTTACAAATAAGTACAGCTCTTATTCCAACTCCTTTCATATTTGTATCCCCATCAAAGAAAAGTTTCCAACCTGGCTTTTCAGTCATTTCTAACTCGTCAATATGCATCACTTCTTTATCAGGAAAGTACGTCCTCAATGGTTCGTATTCTTCATCGACCAGATTCTCGGCCAAGTGATCGACAAGTGCTTGGGCTTTCATTTCAGTCCTCGTCACATAGACGACGTCAAATTCTGTGAGTAATATTTGCCACTTCGCCAGTCTCCATGTGGGCATAGGCTTTTGAAAAATGTACTTCAAAGGATCCAAGCGTGAGATGAGGTAAGTGGTATAGGACGACAAATAGTGCTTCAATTTCTGTGCTACTCAAGTCAGAGCACAACAGGTCTTCTCAAGATGAATGTACTGAACCTCATAAGCTGTAAACTTCTTGTTGAGATAATAGATGGCTTGATCTTTCCTGCCGGTGATGTCATGCTGCCCCAGTACGCAGCCAAATGAATTCTCCAAGATCGTTAAATAAAGAATCAGCGGTCTTCCTGGTTCAGGTGGAACCAACACAGGTGGATTTGATAAATACCCCTTTATCTTGTCAAACGCTTCCTGACATTCCTTAGTCCATTCGACCGCAGCGTCCTTCTTCAACAATCGGAAAATAGGTTCATAGGTTTTCGTGAGCTGAGCAATAAACCTGGTGATGTAATTCAACCTTCCCAACAGACTCATTACCTTGCGCTTGTTTTTCGGAGGTGGCAATTCTTGGATGGCCTTGACCTTCGATGGATCCAACTCAATGCCTCGCCGACTGACTATAATTCCCAACAATTTTTCGGACGGAACACCAAATGCACACTTGGCAGGGTTAAGTTAAATGTCGTACCTGCGAATCCTCTGAAAGAACTTCCTCAAATCTCCGACATGGTCGGCCTGCTACTTTGACTTGATGATTACATCATCCACGTACACCTCAATCTCTTTATGAATCATATTATGGAATATAGTGGTCATTGCTCGTATGTATGTTGCCCCAGCGTTCTTCAGACCAAATGGCATTACTCTGTAGCAATAAGTTCCCCACGGCATGATGAATACCGTCTTCTCTGCATCTTCTTCATCCATCAGAATTTGATGATACCTAGCATAGCAATCCACAAAAGATCCAATCTCAAGCTTGCACAATTGTCAATCAGGATGTGGATATTGGGTAATGGGAAGTTATCCTTTGGGCTTGCTTTGTTCAGATTGTGGTAACCATAGCATACTCTGATCTTGCCATCCTTCTTCGGTACTGGCACTACATTGGCCAACCATTCAGGATATCGAGTGACTCGAATAACCTTCGCATCCAACCGCTTGGTTATTTCTTTCTTAATCTTCACACTCATGTCAGTTTTGAATTTTCTCAGTTTTTGCTTGACAGGAGGGAATGTCGGATCAGTGGGCAATTCGTGAACCACTAGATCAGTGCTTAAACCTGGCATGCCGTCATACGACCATGCAAACACATCTTTGTATTCCATGAGCATTTCGATTAATTCTTTTCGAGTTTTGGGTTCGAGATGGATGCTTATTTTAGTCTCTCTGATGCTACCCGCGTCCCCTAAATTGATGGTTTCGGTATCATTCAAAGTGGGCTTAGTTTTTTCCTCAAAATGACTTAATTCTTTACTAATCTCCTCAAGAGCCTCATCTTCGTCAAATTCTGACTCTTAATCACACTCAACCTCTTGAACTATTATCTCAGATTGATTTCTTAGACTGGGTTGAGGACTCCTTATGAACGTCATATCATTAGAACCGACGTAAAAGGAACTGTACAGAAAAGAAAAGAAGAAAACAAAATATAAAATTTATCAGGAGTGAAACACAGGAAGAAATTGCATTTCATTAAAAATGAAAGATAACAAGGTTTGCACACTTAAAAACAAGCTGAAATTCGGATTACAACCCTGAAATAATCCATACAAACTTAAAGAAAAATCAAAGCAGACTGCCAAGGCTCCCTCCGATTAGGGAGAGGAGTAGCCTTCCAATTATTAATCTTCGCTTTTGCCCCCAGAAACTGTATTTCTGCATGGCTAGGACCCTCGCCAAGTTCTAACATGTTCACCTTGCTGAACAACTACTCAAATCTTTCTATCAACTCCTTATCAGGGATAACCTTATCATTGGGAATCGTCGTCGCTGGTCGTTTTATGGTACTTGCCTTGACAAATGACCTGGAGAGATATGGGACCGGCTTTGGAAGGACCCATGCTCTCTGTTTCAGCTTCTTGGCTCTTCTTATATTTGCGGCTGTGGGTTGGAATCCTAGACCAAAAGTTCCCACATTTTCAGGGAGGGACACTGGTTGTATGATGTCTTGCAAAGCAGATCCTAGACCCTTTCCTAGTACGAACCCATTCTTCAGTATTTCGTACGCAACCATGATCGATGCAACTGTTATCTTGGGGTTAGGGATACACTTTCCCTCTTTCATTTTCTCGGCTGTCATTGTATATGAAACTTGATAGACCCATGGCCCTTTGTCATCTTCCATTTCTATAAATGGCATAATGGTGTCGTTGTGTGCGCACAAATTGTCTTCCTCATGCACCACTATCTCCTGCATGTCCCATTTGAACTTGATCATCTGGTGAAGAATTGACGGTACTGCTTTAGCGGCGTGGATCCACGGTCGAACCAATAGCATATTGTATGAGACAGCTATATCCAGTACTTGAAATTCTATTGTGAACTCCACTGGTCCTATTGTCAATTCCAACACTATGTCCCCAACTGAGTCTTTGCCCCCACCGTCGAATCCTCGCACATAGATAATGTTCTTGTAGATTCTCCCGTTCTCTACTTTCAGTTTGGTCAGAGTGGAGAGAGGATAGATGTTCGCACTTGAACCGTTATCAACCAATACCTGTGTGACCATAGAGCTCTCACATTTTACTGCCAGATAAAGGGCCCTGTTGTGTTTCGTGCCCTCTACGGGCAATTCATCATTAGAGAAAGTGACCCGGTTCACTTTGAAGATTTTGTTGGCTATTTTCTCTAAGTGATTCACAGTGATTTTGTCGGGGACATATGCCTCGTTCAAGATTTTCATTAATGCTTGGCAATGTTCGTCCGAGTGGATCAATAATGAAAGCAAGGAAATCTGCGCCGGTGTTTTCTTTAACAGTTCTACAATGGAATAGTCCTGCATCTTAATCTTTTTTAGAAACTCTTCCGCTTCCTCTTCGGTCACGGGTTTCTTTGCTGAAGCTGAATTATCCTTGGCTTTCCTCAAATCTGGGGGAGCAAAACATCTTCCCGACCGAGTTAACCCTTCTCCTTGACCTCCTTTCCTTTATACATCACCGCCACCCGTCTGTAGTTCCACGAAACAGCCTTGCTGCTGATTATTGGTAATTGGGTTACCAACTTGATGATAACTTGATCGACACGGGCCCCTTCCACAGTTATGACGGGTCTGCTGACTGCTCCCGGCAGAATTACCTTTACTCTCTCCTATCTCGTCGTGACCTGGCTTGGAAACCCCTTGCTCACTGCCGTAGATGGCCCAACACTCTTTTCAATCAACTCGAGCACTAATCCTTCCTATGTTGGTTGTTCAATTGTCTTTGTCTCACTGGACCGAATTGTCATTACAGTCTGTGATGTCTTCTTCGGCTCTCCCCCTTTATGCATAATTTCAATCATGTTCGCCTCTGGGTAGGCTGACATTGGATTCCTGTTGATGTTAGGTACCTCAAGAGCTTGCAATTCAATTATGTTAGTGTCAATGAGCTATTGTATTGCACTCTTCAAGTGCCAACACTTCTCAGTATCATGCCCTGGGGTACCTGAACAATACTCACAACTGACCGAGTAATCAAGGTTTTTGGAGGTGGATTTGGCAGTTTAGATGGTATTGGCCTTAGCATATTCAATTGTCTAAGCCTGTGGAACAGACTGGCATATGATTCCCCCAATGGAGTGAAAGTCTTCTGTTTCTGTGCCCTCTCGTTCCTGAAGCCTTGGTTGGGTCGGAAACCTATTCCGGCGGGATTGTTGTAGGCTCTTGGGGGTGGGTAGGCATTTTGTGGAGCTGGATATTGATTTTTATGGAGTCAGCGAACGCCATTGTGCGTGAGCCGGTGTTTGGGTGTGGGCTTGTGCATGATAGACGGAAAAGTGGGGATTGGGTGGTGGGTAATAATGATATGGAGGGTTATATGGAGTATGAGAGTACTCTTGGGGGTAGGGTCAGGGTTGGTTATAGTAGGGTGAGGGCCTTCTGGATCCGAACCAAGCTCTAGACTCAACCATCGCAACATCTTCTTTCTTCTTCTTCCCGAGCACACCCCCGGTGTCGCTCTGTATTGCTTGAGTGGTTTCTTTGATTGCCGAGTAACTCATGATCTTGTTGGACTTAAGTCCTTCCTCGATCATGCTGCCCATTTTCACAACCTTATTGAAAGACTTGTCAATCGTCATTACCAAGTGACCAAAATAAGTCGGCTCCAATGCTTGCAAAAAGTAATCAACCATCTCTCCTTCTTTCATTGGAGGGTAGACTCCCGCAGCTTGTTCCCTCCAATGGAAACTGTATTCCCTGAAACTCTCTCCGGGTTTTTTCTCTAGTTTTATCAATGACAGACGATCTGGAATGATTTGTAGATTGTATTGGAAGTGGCCGGTCAATGCTTGTTCCAAATCATCCCAGGTGTACCAACTTCCATGGTCCTGTCGCGTATACCATTCTAATGCAGACCCGCTCAAACTCTGGCTGAAATACGCCATCAGTAACTCATCATTTCCACCCGCCCCTCTTATTTTGCTGCAAAATCCTCGCAAATATGCCACCGGATCACCATGCCTGTCATACAGATCGAACTTAGGCATCTTGAACCCTGCTGGTAGCTGAACATCTGGGAACAAACATAAATCCTTAGACGCCACACTGACTTGGCTGCCCAAACCTTGCATATTCCTGAAAGATTGCTCCATGCTTTTTACTTTTCGAAACATTTCTTCCTGCTTCGGATTCTTGGGTTGCTTTTCAGGTTCTGCAGAGATACCAAGTTGAGGATGGTAAAGGTACGGTTCAGGTATTTTGAAAGTGGGTTCGGGAGGGTAATATTGATTATCCTGCATTTGGAATACAGGCTCACTAGAAGACCTATGGAGTGGGGCTGGTGCAGGTGCCACAAAGATAGGGGTAGTTGGTGGAGGGTATGGAACTGTCTTTGGGATTTGTGATATTTGGGAGGTGGTTCTTGATGATGTTGAAAATTTGGGGATAAGTCCGAAACAAGCTGCTCGGAGGTTGGGTGGGTACTGGGAGGAAAGTAGGGTTAGCAGGATAGGCTGGTGGTGGCTGACCCTTCGTCCAGGCATGGTACATCTCAACCATTTGCTGTTTCAACTTGTACATCTCATCTTTCATCGCTTGCACGTCTCCCTCTTCTACCTCAGCATTTCCTTCTCTATCGTTGCTAGACATGATCACTGGTATTGGTCCCTTTGATCTAGTTTGATAATGGTAATGTGCCAGTATGCTCTAGGTAAACTGACTGCTTGGATTCTCTGGACAAGCAACAAACTTGTTAGTTTTTAGAGTTTGACATATATGCAATCGCACGTTGGGATGCAATGCGCCTAGGCAGTTAACCATTTCTATCATGTATTTGCTTCAGTTGCGTGCGTCATTCTGGCTTTTCACAATTGTGCCCCTTTTTAAATCCCTCAAAATTTCCCTTATTTTGGTTTTATTCATTTTCCCTCTCTTTTCTTTTTCTTCTTTTTAGTGGTGGTCGAATCTTATATGGATTGCCTACGTATCATGTCCCCACGTGAATCAGATCGTGCGTAGTTCTGGCCGATGTAAAAATAGGTAGCCAAATATTTTCAAAAAAAAACAACTGCTCTTATTATAACACTTGGAAGAAGTTACAAACTTTGAAAGGACAACAAAGCAAACTCGAAAAGAGACCGACTTACAAACTTTAATATGAAAATACAGACTCAAAACAAAGATTAAGAATACATTAATGCCTTAAAATTTCTTGGGGCCCGCGAGGCATCATTCGGCCTTGCCGCGGGCTTTTGTCCGAGATCCCTTTGGAGCCTATCCAAATCACTCATTATTTGTCGTATGAATGTCATTACTGCCGCAAAAAAGGTGGTACGGGTCATGTTCTCGCACGCTCAGCATTTTGCAATAATGTAATGTGTGATGTTTACGACCTCTTCTCTAATCCTGTTCTTTTCCTGCAGCAGCCATCCTATCTGTTGATCCCAGGTTTCCAGCACTCGAGAATTATGAAGAAGTTGATCTTGAAACTTATGCATTTGTTCCTCCATCTGCACCATCAGGTCGTAACAGTGTTTCCTATCTGCTCTGAAATCTCTAGCTTGCCTGAATACCCTGTCTTCGAGAGTGGCTATTGTTCCTCTCAGGACAGTGACGCTCCCCTCTTAGTCCCTTTTCATCTGCTGCATATGAAGTGCCTGCTCTTTTGCGCCCTTTGTCCATCTGGCCCGGACCCTTGCCAAGCTAGCTTCCATCTCTCTAAGTCCATTTGGCTCTAGCGAGCTTTCCCTTTCAGTTCGTTTATAAGTTTCTTATCAGCCCGACTCCTTTCTGGTTTCCTGACAGCTATTCTCATTTTTCGGATCTGAGCCTTAAGGGCCTCATTTTCTTGGTTTAGAATCTTCTTTTCCCCCTTATCTGCAGCGGCTTGAACATCTTTTTCAAATTGAAGTTGCATGGCCTGCTTCTCCAGTTTGCTTATTTCGGCCCTGTAGGTTCCTTCCTTTGCCAGCCAACCCCATTGTTCTCGTGAGTCATCCATAAATTGTTGGACATGGGCTCTTTTAGCAGGTCTTAGGGGAATATGGAATCTCTTCTCAAACCACACATTATACTTTGGGTCCACTTCGCCTCTAGCTAAATCTCAGACCATGGTTCTGGGCTCAAGGAATTTGCACGTCTATCCTTTGGAAATGCATCTCTGGGACCTAACTCTATGACTTGTTTGCTCAGGTCATCATCATTAGGGACGATTTGAAACCTTCCCAACTACCACAATACCCGATGGGGAGCATATGGCTGGATGCTCTGGATGCCCATTAATAGAATATAGCACTCTCCAACAGACATGTATAGCGCTTCGGTGGTGGGAAGACACCCAAATGCCCATTCAATTTTACCGGACGTTAATCTTAGTTGTTTAAACCAAGCTTCAGTACCTTCTGGAAATTCAATACCTGTTACTCGTTTGTCAAAATTTTCAATGCATTTTAACCCCGTCAAACCGGCATTCATATATCTCGCCTGATGACAGAGGTGTTCTTGCATCCACAGTTGAAGTAGCAAATTGCAACCCTAGAAAAATCTTCCTCATTCCCGGCAGATAGTCAAAGCTCAGTAGATTTCTGAGAAAAACAAAGGAACTACAGTGATGTTGGCCTTTTTGGTCGCAACATCGACCATCCCTACGAGGCCTATAGCATCTTTGCGCGGGCAGATCACCACCCCCAAGAATGATGTTATGAATGCCAAACATTGCCTCGCCTCCCATTTGTCTCTGTTCCCGGCATGGATCAACCCAAGATTCGGCTCTTTGAAACCCCGAGGATTACCATAACGTTGATACAAGAACATGAGAGTACAACATCCTTTAGATAAGTCCTCTTTCTGAACATCACAACTAATACTCAGTAAATCCAAAAATTGGTGTGGAGATACCAGTCTTGGTGACAAAGGATATTTACCCCTCAGGTTTCCGTTGAGGCCTGCATAACCTACCATCTCCTCTAAGGTCGGCGTGAGCTCAAAATCTGAGAACCGGAACACATTGCTAGTGGAGTCCCAAAAAGGTATCAATGCTTCAATAATATCCTGCCTCGACTTGATGTTCAATAACCCAACGAGACCGCCCAGAACCTTTACCACCGTCTCTCTACTACCCTTGCTTAGGTCATTCCACCACAGATGGAGTTTCAAAGGGATCTCTTTAAGGACTGTGAAGGGTTCAATTTCAATCGTGCTCATCCTGCAAATTTATTTAAGGTGATTTAACAACAAAAAAATGATCATTTTTCAAAAAGAGTAATTTTAAGGAAAATTACATCTTGGTTTTGCAGATACGACCCTTTAGCACTTCAAGGAGGAAGATTTTAAGGCTGTGTCTGCTAACCGTTGAAAATGACTCAGGGTGGCTGTTCTTGCAAAAATGGCCTTCCGGCGTTCTTTTGGGGACATTTGGCTTATTTCAGGCAAGAATGGCATCACCTAACTTATTTATGACAACACTAAATTTTTTTTGTTGTTTTGGGGATATTTCTGCAGAAGGGGAAGTTGAACCCGATAGGGGTTGCCTACGTATCTCACATCCGGTGAGAATCAAACTGACATAGTTCGGGTAACTAAAACAGACTATTTTTGGAAACAAGATGCAACCTATTTTTTTTATTTCATTGGCAAATAAAAAAATTATTTTTGAAAACAAATTTTTTTTTCGTTTTATTCCTTCTAAAAAATTTGGCAGAGTTTCAGCACTATTTGGACATTGGATTTTTCAAAGCAGGAATTTATCCCTCTCAACCCTCTCATTATCTTTTCCTAAATTTTCCTTATAAGCCGGTCGACATGCGAATTCGAAGCAAATGAATGCACAAGTAGCAAGTAAGATGCATCATATTGGTCTTTATATTTCAGGTACACCTATCCTAGACAGACCCAACCCCTGTGTTGAGTCTCCAAAGTCAAATGTACATGATGCAGACAAACGTTCCTATTAGGGATCCGGCATGAGGCTTTGTTTTACTAGATTTAAAAACCTGGGTTTATTGTTCTAGACCTGGCTTACCCGAGCGGACAACTCGAGCCTGGGGGCGGTGTACCGGGGATACAGAAGCTCTGCCGGCTTAGCAACTTATCCGAACCTCGTTCTAAAAAGGGATTAGACTCTAGACAGAAAAGAAGTCACACGAAGTGCACCTTTCTTCATGGTTTAGAAGACTCAGAGAGGAAGGGCTTCATAGCAGTTTATATATACAATTCACCAAATATCAAAGTGGTAAAGCACTTAGCACATTTAGCATGAAACATGTAGGAAAAATCAGATAACGCCAAATATAACAGTTATTCTAAGCTCGAATTTATAACCCTGAACCAGTGATTCTGGGTTAAGTCCCCAGCAGAGTCGCTAGAGTTGTCACACCTCCTTTTTCTTACTATACCCGTGAGGGTGTAATAAATGGAGTTTTTCCAATTAAAGGACCATCGAAATGGGAGTCATTTTTATTAAAAGGTTCAGAGTCTCCACTTGGGAGATTTATGGTGTCCCAAGTCACCGGTTTGAATCCCGAATAGAGGAAAAGGTTTGACTCTATTTAACATTCGTGAACCAAAAATCTGGATAAGGAATTCTGTTAGCCCGGGAGAAGGTGTTAGGCATTCCCGAGTTCCGTGGTTCTAGCACGGTCACTCAACCATTATAATTGGCTAAAAATCTAATTTCTATACATGTCATCCTATAGTGCATTTTTAAAATTGTTTACCGCTTGTAATTGATTTTTTAGGAAATTGAATGTCGTTTAAAACATATTTTTGGATCACCTCACATGAAATGCACCCGGACCCTCGACACATTTTATTCAACGTTTTGGGATTTGAATTTGGGTCACACGAAATGCACAGCCGAATTTAGGAAGGTAAAATTATTAAAGAACGTGTCTAAAGCGACTAGCGCATTATTTACTTTGGGTCGGCCATGAAAGTTCGCTAAGCGGCCCATCCCAGTCCCTAAGTATTTGAAGATGAGCATTCAAAGAAGGCCATGCCATTTACGAATTTGTTTGGCGCGGCGTGCCTCGTTTTATTTTAAAGGGCATCCTAAAGAAGCTATGATTTCCTATTAAGTATTGTCTCTAAAAAGGCCTTAATTAATTAGCATTATTGATTACTACTATTAAAAATAATCAAGGAATTTGGGCCCCACGTTCAAGTTCACACTTGAACAAGAGAAAAATCTCTTAATTCAAATACGCTACTTAACGTGGAAGACCCAAAAATTGTACTGCAAATCAAACCAATGACTTTGAATATGACTTTGGGCTTTTAACGATCTGCGCTTTGAATCTAACCCAAAAGATAGACGGATCGTGTAAGAAGCTGCTCCGAGGCTTCTGAGCAGGCCCAATATGAAGGTGAAGAATTTATGACTTGGGCCCAAACTGCCCAGGCCTTGACTCAATGAGATTAATTGACTTAGAAGGGGTGAGCCTGGTGTTAATTCGGGACAACTATCATATGACTGGCTATATTAAATCAATTTTTATGGCCCAAACGATCCATGTGAAATTAGGCCAATGTTGTTAAACATTTCTCAACCTCCATTAACAGTGGCTCAATGAACCGAGTTGCGTCTATTTTAATTTAACAAATTCTGAACTTAAACATGAATGACTAGATACTTGATTTTGTAAGCTCAAATAGGATCTGATAAGCTAGACTAGTAATGATTGTGAGTGAATCTTAAAAGATTGTAAATTCATCTACTGGTTTTATATGCTCAAACAGATCATTTATGACATGTGACATAAAAAGGCTAATAAACTCCTAAGCTTAACAAATTACAAATTTCCAACCTGTGCAAAATGACTTCAAACATTTAAATCCCAGGCTGATTCGCAGTAAACTTCTACTAACTAGTTTTGAATTCGTTTTAAGGTTGCGAACTGTGACAGGAACACCAAATGCAAGAAAATCAAAGCTAGCACTTGCTGAATTCAGTCCGACAGTCCATTTATTTTCAAATTATCACATTGTTCACATAAATACAACTATACTACGTGGTTAAACCAAAAGTAGAACATGAGGGCTTCAAAGGGGAAATCAAACAACCTATCTTCATTTATCTTCCAATTTAACTATACATTGACTCTTCACATATCATATGAAATCAGAGGAGTACCTGGAATTAAAATAAAAGGGAATGAGAGAATGAGCTATCAGCAAGGTCAGTCAACAGAAAATTAACACCAGCAACAGCAACAATGCAACCCAGCAAATGACACCAATAAACCAGGAAAATGACTTCAAAACTCAACAGCAAACTAAACCAGACTCAAAGATCAAAACCAATCCACTTCAAACATAGAATGCAGTTTGACAAACCCAAAAATCCAAGAAAATAAGGAACAATGTAACAGACCAGCTTGAATGACTGAATTGAAATTCAGAAATTAACCAGGAGCCTTTGAACCTCAGCTACTGACTTATCAGAACAACAACTCTCATCCTCTCTATATTTCTATATGTATATTATTTCTTAAACTCTTAGCTTTACAGGATGTTTTCTCTTCCTCACAATCTTTCTATAAGTGTATATCAAAGTGTATGGCAGAGTCTCCCTTTTTTAGGTCTCAATATCACCATTTTATATCCCCAACCTTAAACCTTTTCTAGCTCTTAAGAGCACTTAACCAATTAAGAAAATAATTCCCCCATCATTCTCTGATTTTCCAGCCTATAAAGACTGTCAGTTCCACTATTAGCCCCCTTTCCCATTATTTTATTTCAATTGTTATGGGCAACCTACATTTTAAATTAATGGTATGGGCACGCCCCTGTTTTAAATTAATCCCCCTGTCCCTTGTTCATTAATCAACTAAACCTCCTGCTATTTAACTTGCCAGAATAGCTTGGGTCAAATTTGACCCAAGGCAAATCGCACTCGGGCTTCCAGCCAATTGGACAGGCCCATGTTTGAGCCTCAAATGGGACATGGATCAATGACCCGACTAGTTGACCCAAACCTGAACTAACAGGTGTGGTCATTAAATTCATACACAATTGAAGCCAGACTAGTCGGTTCAAATGACAATTAGCATAACCGCAATTTGAGTAACTACAAAAAAGATCCAACTAACTACGAAATTCAGACTAATGAACAAACCTATTTATCAAATTAAAAGGGAAATGTTCCTAACATATGCTTAAAGAAGGATGAGACTGATGAAAACTGGACCGAATAAAAAAGTCCGCAAGAGAAGGAAGAAACAAATAACAAAGACAAAAAAATAGTAAACAAAATTTAACAACAAAAGAATGGAGAAAGGGATACCTCAGAAATCCAGACCGGACCCGCATCTGTTCTTGAGAAGTCTTTCAATTTTTCGACCAGACTAGACCTTAAACTTGGGTTTTCATGTGAAAACCCAAAGCTAAGGTCCAATCCGGTCAAAGAATCATTACAGACCCTTTCGTATTTCAGGGCTCGTGAACTTAGGGTTTAGATTTGATATTCGAGCGTTTTGAGGGGGATTTGGGGGAAGATGGTAAGGGATTGGGGATGAGGGGAGGTGGGGGTAACTTGGGGCTAAGGGGAGGTGGCGCCGCCATCGGGGAATTTCGGGGCCGCGCTAGGGTTCATGGCTTAGATCGGATATTCGACACGTTCTAGGAACATTCGAAGGAAAGGAGGTTCGGATTTGGGTAGAGGAGGTCGAGGGGATTCCATGGTGTTAAGGTGGGGTGGTTTGGGAGTTGTCCGCCGTCGTGAGGCGATTCCCGGTGGCAGTTTACGGCGGGGGATGATGGTAAGCTCCTAAGGTCTCTAGGGTGTGGAGACGACGATATGGGGGGGTTTTGCTGGGGGGCAGGGTCTGTTTGGAAATATATACGAAATGGTGGAATGAATCCAAGTTGTTCGATCTGATGAGATCAACGGTTTGGATCATTTCATTGGTTATCCTCAAGATTGGGTCGGTCTTTGGATGGGAACGGGTCGGGTTGTGGGGAATGTATTGAGTCGTTCAATCAAAAATGATTCAACGGTTGAGATTAACTGGAATCGAAACGACATCGTTTGGTCAAGCTGGGGACGAACTGAACCGTTCGATCTAATGAGATCGACGGTCCAGATGTATTTGCCTACGACGACGTCGTTTGGTTGTGGATGAGTTGGACTGGGTCATGGGAATGGACCTGGGCTGGATTGGGAGATATTTGGGCGAAAATTAATTGGGTCAGGTGAATTTGGCCCAATTTCACTTCCTTTCTCTTTTTAACAACTTTTCTTTTACTTTCTTCTTAAATTACTTTCAAAATTAAAACCTAAAATCCTAGATTAAATTATAAAATCAAATTATCTTAAAGATACTAATTAACTCTAAATAATAATTATTGCAAATAATTAAGTACCAAAATCGCACAATTAAACACTAAAAATGCAAAGTGCATTATTTTTATGATTTTCCAATTATTGTAAAATAATTAATTTACAATTTAACTCCAAATTATAAAATTAAATCCTAAATGCAAATGCAACCTATTTTTGTATTTTCTTATTAATTGATCAAATAAACAATGCACACACGCACAAATACAAACAATAACTGAAAACCCCGAAAAATTCACAAAAATTACACACAAAGGAAAATTATTTTATTTTGAATTTTATGGGAATAATTCGTATAGACAAAAATCACGTGCTCACATGGATTATCAAAAATAGCCACTTATACTTATCCCTTTTACGTGCATCACTTTTGCTTGATTTTGTCCGTCACCTTTGTACATTGTCCATAAAGTTAGTTTATGCATGTTTTTCTTTGTCAATCATCAAAACTAAAGCCGCTCACGTCAACAATATCTTTTTCCAAAATCAAACTAATCAGTTATCTTTGAAAAAGCGATAAATAGACATGGCCTTTACACGTTATCAACATCTTAAATCTAAGCTTATGTTGCTTAACTCGGGGTGAATTTCATCAAATCAGAGACATGATATCATTAGTACAAGAGTCAAAAAATATTTGTCATTTTGGATTCATATGTACATGGTCAAATCAGATTCATATATAGTATTTCCTTTTTAGGTTGTTGTAGAATCACAATGAATGAAATGAAAACAGCATGATCTACTATCAGACATATAGTTTAAAATAAGTTATCTGTATCATATATTGGGAAGCGTAACGCAAAAGTATGGTTAGAAATACAAAAAAAATTTATGAAGGAACGAACAATTGTTTAAAAAGTGAAAACAACAAAAGAGAAAAAGATACAACAACAACAACCCAGTATAATCCCACTTAGCGAGGTCTGGGGAAGGTAGTGTGTACGCAGACCTTACCCCTACCCTGGGGTAGAGAGCCTGTTTCCAAATAGACCCCCGGCATCCTTCCCTCCAAGAACTTCCCAGCTTGCTCTTGGGGAGACTCGAACTCACAACCTCTCGGTTGGAAGTGGGGGTTGCTTACCATCAGAGCAACCCCTCTTGTCTTAAGAGAAAAAGATAAGAAACTAAATAAAACCCCAGTTGCATGTAAGCTAAATTCTCTCTAGTTCTTCAAAACTTAAAGGCTTAATAAGAAACTATTGAACATATTATGAAAGTAAATTTTGGCACAACTATCGCAACATATGTAAAGTAATTCTTCTATCCCATAATCCCGAGTTAGTTTTTATTTATCGCTTATCGAGACTAAAGCACGATATGGTCAGCTAGTAATTTTACATGTAAGCTTTTATCATATTAATTGAAAATTCTTTCGATATATAATAAGTGACTTTTTCACTTATTTTGATCTAAAATAAGTGATTGTTTATATAATCAAGAAGAATTAACGTTGTTTTTTCAAAATTTATCTTTATTTTAATATCACAATGTGTCAAGTTAATAATATGCAAATTTTGATTAAAAGTAATTTACGTAAATTATGATTTTTTTTTAGAAATTAATATTTTTTTAAAGGATGTGCCAAAGGTCAAAAAATCACTTGTTATGGACAAAAGTAGAAAGTATGGTTTCAAAAAGGGACTTTTTCCTTCCTATACCATATATAAAACTTTAATACCAAAAATGTGCATAGTTTAATTTACCTGACATGTTCATAGTTATTCTACAAATATTATATCATTCATTAAATACCAATTATTAGGAGCTGATTCCTTCTTAATTAGGCGCGCTACAAATTTGAAACTAAATATTCTTCCAGATATTCCTATTTAGGCGCACTGCAATTATGGAAGTACATATTCTTCCAGATATTTCATTAAATAAGGAATCATTGTAGCATTAAAATTCCAATTATTTAGATATCTCTAATTATTATTTTTTTCTCTTTGAGAGATCAAATGACGTGAATAATTAGAGAGACAGAGTATGAGACCGAATTTTGAAAATTGCTCCTATTTTCACCTAATCTTTCTGCTTATAGTCTCACTTAAACTTGTAGCTGGAAATATCGTTATATATTTTTTCATGAAAAATAATAAGTTGACAAATCTAATAGTTGATATCACTAGGTAGTATTTTTCAAACTCGACAAAGTAGTTGACGTAGCTTTCTAATATATTTCCCTCAATCTATAAGTGAGAATACTATAATGAATCTTTAAGATTATGTCTAGTCGAAAATCCTAATTAAACTACAATCGAATGGGAATTGGAATATTAAAATTCAATATACCCAGTTTGTAGATGAATTATAGATTATTTGTATTATGATTTTAGATGCTTTGTTTTTTATTTTCACAAATCAAAAACAACTAAAACTTCTAAAAATCTTTTGCAAAAAACGCAAATATGTCAAAATTTCCAATTAAACTACAATCGAATGAGAATTGGGATATTAAAATTCAATGTACCCATTTTGTAGATATTTCGTAGATAAATTGTGAATTATTTATATTCTGATTGTAGGTACTTTATTTTCTGTTTTCACAAATTAAAAACGACTAAAAATTCTGCAAAAAACGAAATTATGTCGAAGATCCCAATTATGCTAAAATTGAAATGGGAATTGAGACATTAAAATTCAATGTACCCAGTTTGTATATATTTTATAGATAAATTATAGATTATTTGTATTCTGATTGTAGATGCATTGTTTTCTGTTTTCACAAATCCAAAACGACTAAAACTTCTACAAAATCTTCTACAAAAAATGCAATTATGTCGAAAATACCAATTAAGCTACAATTGAATGGGAATTGAGATATTAAAATTCAATATACCCAGTTTGTAGATATTATGTAGATAAATTGTAGATTATTTGTATTCTGATTGTAGACACTTTGTTTTCTATTTTCACAAATCAAAAACGACTAAAACTTCTATAAATCTTCTGCAAAAAATGCAATTATGTCGAAAATCCGTTTTAACTTTAAAAATCAACATCCACACCCCTAAAGAGATAAAAACAAAAACAATTGCTAGGGAAATTCTTTCTAGTTAAATAAATAGCAAATAACCAAAAAGGAGTCGGTGGTCATAGATTAAATTAAAAAAAAAAAGGAGCTCTTCAGATCATGACTAGCCAACTAAGTCAATTGGTTTGCATGAAACAGAAGTATATACTAAAAGTTACTCTACAGTGAAAGACATTGCCATTTATAAAGTTTTTGTAACCCGAGGCTGCCAATGGAGACCCCTTTCCAGTGTAGGCTGTGGGGTTTTGGCGTAAAAGACATAACATTTTTTTCACTGAATGTAGACGAAAAAAAATTTTTAATTGAACTTTAATGGTGGGTTAACAATGTTTCTGCGGTTTTAGAAGAGGGAAAATGGGTAAAAAGAACGTGTGTTTGAGTAAAACGTGGATGAGGGTGAGGGTTTGGGAAAGAGAAACGTGAGAGGGGTGGGATATACGGTACCTTGAATTAAGGAGGGATATACACTGCATTAATTGTACCTATAAAATATACTATGGCATAGAATTTATAATTTAGTATAATAAATATAATTATATCAAATCTTAAACATTGAAAGTAATAAGATTTCCTATATGGTATATGAGTGTAAAAATTCCTTTCGAAAATAATGAAAGGCAAAAAGCTTTCACATTAAGGACTAAGGAGTATGATGTTAGTAGAGTATATTGAAGAACGAAACGTGCCCCACAAAGGCTAAAACAATTGTAACAAGAGGGAAGGACCGACGTAGAGTCTCTTGAAGGAAGAAACCCCACAAAGGCCAAAGCACCTCTTTTAAAATGTAATCTTCAAATAAATGTTTGTGATTATTTCCTTTGGTTAGAGGGACCACAATCTTTTAATGTCAATTAAGACGACTTAGTAAATGTTCATCCTCCCTAAATCGAATCCACAGCTCAGCAAATATCATTTTACAAATTTATATATTTATAAATGCATACTACTTGTGTGGACAAAAACCAAAATTACATGGATATTATTTCTTTTATGGATTGCATTGGATACATCCCCACAACACCAATCTGGCTTGTACCTCCGTTTATACCCCTTTTGCTGTACTTCTTGTCGTTGGCCGTATTCACATTCAATGCCAAAAAAAATGAGAAAAAAATAAAAACAGACATATAATATAGAAAAAGAATATAAACTAATGTGCATTGTCATCGGTAACCTTGCACTCCTAAATTATGCAGTGAAATAAGAACAGGAAAAAATGTTTATAAACGGGTGAAAGTACAGTAAAATTTTCAGAATGGTACTGCACTAATCTGTGTTTAATGAACAGAGGGTGACAGGCTAACTCAAATTTACTCTTGGAAGGACTATCGTCCAAAATGTTGACAAAAATGAGGATATTGAGGTGTAATCAATGGACACATCCTAGAATTAAGATTACAAGATATATATATCAATATATGTATGGATAAAGAAAATAAAAAAGGGAAAAGTTAAAAATGCCAAAACCATTTATGGAATTGAATACACAAAGATATTCTCCGCAGGGCGGCTAAGGCATGGAAGTACAAATATTCTCTTTTAAACTGAACTTGGAATCAAAATGGTCAGAGAAATAAAAATGGTGGATTTAAATCAAGACCAAATTAAGTAGAAACGACAATGCTCCTTTCATGCAACTTCAACTTGGTTTAAGGGGCAAAGGGAAATAATATTATAAGTTACAGCAAAGCAAAATGATAAGTAATACTCCCTCCGTTTTAAGTTATGTGAACTTATTTTCTTTTTGGTCCGTGCCAAAAAGAATGACCTCTTCCCTTATTTGGAAACAATTTACCTTTATGCAATGATTTATAGCCACACAAAATATTTGTGCATCATTTTACACCACAAGTTCAAAAGTCTTTTCTTTTTTTTAAACTCCGTGCCCAATCAAATGGGTTGACATAATTTGAAACGAAGGGAGTATTAAAACTTGGTCGAGCAATAAAGAACAAAAGCAATAAGCATTGTACCCCATCTATATTAAATAGTTGACTTGATAGAACAGCTCATACAGTACTCTTCTCTAGAAATAAAGATAAGCTCAGCAGCTAATCATGAGGTATGGAAGATTTACACATTTACAAGTTTCTCCCTTATGGGTCCTTTTTCTGTTTTATTACTTACTTCACTTTTTTTAATTCTTAAAAAATGATCTCGTGAATTTTTTTTTAATTAGGACATCGCTAAGGTTAAGGAACCTTCGTGGTGTGACAACATAAAGACAAACTATTACAGTAAGATAAACTTTATGATACTTATAATGTTAGTTTTTATATCAAATTTTTTTCCTTTTTTTTTCTTCAATGTCAAGAACGTGCTTAAAGGAAAAAAAGAATTAGAGAAAGGTTATTTAAGTATTAGACGTGTCTACACACGTAGCTTTCATGGAATATCTAGCCGTTTAAGAAAGATGCTTATTATTAAGAAATTATTAGGGGATGCTTTATACTAAGAAATCAATTGTGGATGCTACATTTTTCGTTTGACATTTCTCTTAAATCTTTTATGGTTGTCTCTAATGTTAAAGCTTAGCCCATGGTTTATTTACATGAAGTCTCAAACGAGACGGCAAATAAAAGACAACTTTTTACTAGCCCCACATGTTGAATTTTACTTAATCCACTAATAAAGGGATAATAATGTATTGGAAAAAATTATATTTATATATAAAGGTGACGTGTCAAGACACGTAGATCGGTTAAGCGGTCAATAAATCACAATTAGTCACGAGTCAGAAATTACAACAGACACGAGCGAAGAAGGTGGAAGAGGCACGGGAAATCAGATAAGTAACATGGCGCCCATACGTATTTAAGCCATTTATATCTGAAAATCAAAAGGAATGAATCTGACTTTTAACATGGTATTCTCTTTTACCAGAAAATTATATAAATTCTTTTGCTGAGCTTGCAGATTCTTTTATCAAAGCACAATCGGGAGCTCAAAAAGTTGAAAAAAGAATGGAAGATATCTTCAAGATCAAGCAAGGAGACTCAGAATTGCTTAGAGAATTCGTGGACAGATTTCAACGTGAAAGAATGATATTACCATGTGTACCTGACAATTGGGCAGCCATAGCCTTCACAAGCAATTTGAATGAGAAAGTTCAGAAGCTACAAGGCAACTTAGGGAAAGCCTCCGAGAATTTCCAGCAACGACGTAGAATGACGTCTATAACAGATACAGTACAAAGATGAGGATTGAAGAAGATATTATTTTACAACATAAAAAAGAAGAAAAAGTAAGCTCAAAACGTGCAGAAAATGAAAAAAGATCCGATAAAAAGAGGTACGATCCATACATGGGACCTGCGGGGAGAGACTCACGATCAAAGTAGGACAATCAGAGGTACGATCACAGATCAAGGAATAAAGAATCAAGCTCGTCTTCAAGATTTGGGAATGATTGAAACATACGCGAGCCACGAGATGATGATAGGGGTCTAAAGGCAATGTTTGGTGGTTATAATTTCAACATAAGCACTTCTAAACTCGTAGCTGTTTTAAAAAGCATGGGAGATAAGGTACGGTGGCCAAAGGAGATGCGATCAAATCCAAACAAATGAAACCCTGATCATTGGTGCGAATTTCATAATGATCATGGGTATAAAACAACATATTTCAGGTTTTTGCAAGGTGAAATTGATCATTTCCTAAAACAGGGGTATCTCACTGAGTTATTTAGTGAGAAAGGTAAACAAGCATACATGAAGAACAGGAAGGAGCCTCCAAAACCACCTTCACCCAAAAGAACTGTCAACGTTATAAGTGGGGGTAAGAATATCAATGGCGTATCATATACTATAACAAATAAGATTTCCAAAGTAACAATTACTCACAGGAAGCGGCTACAACATGTATTGGAGGAAGAAAATATTACATTCAATGATGCAGATGCCGATGGTCTATTAACTCCACATAACGACGCACTGGTAATATCTTTACTTGTACATGACACTAACGTGAAACGAGTTTTGATTGATCCAGGTAGTTTTGTGAACATTATTTTGATACGAGTATTACGCAAAATGCAAGCAGAAGATAAATTGGTTCCAAAAGCGCATACTTTGTCAGGATTTGACAATTCCAGTATTGTGACAAAAGGGGAGGTGGTACTTACTACATTCGCAGAAGGCATTGTCAAAGACGCTAAATTTCAAGTAGTAGATATGGAAATGGCTTATAATATGATTCTTGGGAGGCTATGGATACATGACATGGACGCTGTTCCATCAACCTTGCATCAACTCATTAAATTTCTATCGCCATGGGGAATATGTCAAATTAGGGGCGATCAACAAACATCCAGGAGCATCAACTCGGTGGCAAATTCAAGTGTTAAAGATGAATAAAAATAACAATTACATAATTCAGTTGAGGATAACGTGGCATCAACCTCAACTGAACAAGGTCAAACAGATGTGGATTCAAGACCTGATACTATTCAAGAACCAGAAGAAAACAAAAACATCAAAACCACGATAGAAGAGCTGGAGGCTGTGGTTTTATTTATACATTGACCAGAGAGAAAAGTGTATATAGGAGCCAATCTTAGCCTGGAGTTGAAACGTAAGTTGATTGAATTTTTAAAAGCTAACGCAGATTGTTTTGCTTGGTCCCATTCTGACATGACAGGGATACCACCAGAGGTGATGACTCATAAATTAAATGAATATCCATCATATCCTCCAATCAAACAAAAGAAAAGAAAGCAAGGAACTTTCAAGAATCAAGTAATTCAAGAAGAAGTCCAAAAATTACTAAAAATTGGTTCTATTCATGAGGTAAAGTATCCTAACTGATTAGCTAACACTGTTGTAGTTCCAAATAGTAGCGAGTTTGCGTAGATTACACGGACCTTAATAAAGCTTGCCCGAAAGATTCTTTTCCATTACCGCACATAGATCAATTAATTGATGCAACTGCAGGTCATGAACTTTTAAGTTTTTTAGATGCATATTCAGGGTATAATCAAATTAAAATGGATCCGGGAGATGAAGAAAAAACTTTCTTCATAACAGACAAGGGGACTTACTATTACAAAGTAATGCCCTTTGGTCTAAAGAATGCAGGTGCAACGTACCAGGGGTTAGATACCAAATGTTTCAAGAACATTTAGGTAAGACTATGGAGGTATACATAGATAATATGCTCGTTAAAACTCATCATTCACGAGATCATATATCGCATATGTCTGAAGCGTTTAAAATTTTGCGAAAATATAATATGAAGTTAAATCTTGAAAAATGTGCATTTGGTGTGGCATCAGGTAAATTTTTAGGTTTTCTTGTTTCTAATTGTGGTATTGAAGTGAATCCTGCACAGATTAAGGCTATTGAAGAAATCCCTAACATACTTTCAAACAAGAAAGAATTTCAAAGATTATTAGGGAGAATTACAGCCTTAGGAAGATTCATTTCTAAATCATTAGAGAAATGTATTAAATTCTTCTCAGCCCTTAAGAAGTAGGACCAATTTGAATGGAATGAAGAGTGTCAACAAGCACTCAGGAATTTGAAAACATACTTATCAAATCCACCTTTGCTAGCCTAACCAAAGGCTGGGGAGAGACTTCTCATTTACCTTGCTATTTCAGAAGTTGCGGTAAGCGCTGTTTTGGTTCGAGAAGAACAAGGTAAACAATCCCTTATCTATTATATTAATAAGTCTTTGTTAGATGCAGAGACGCGATATCATCAGTTAGAAAAGCTTGCACTTGCATTAATCATGGCATCTAAGAAGTTAAGACCTTACTTTTAATGTCATCCTATTACTGTAGTGACTGCATATCCTTTACGTAATATATTAAGCATGATTTAGCAGGTTGGCCAAATGGGCCATAGAATTAAGTGAATATGAAATCACGTACCAACCTAGAACAGCAATAAAATTACAAGTATTAGCCGATTTCATGGCTGATTTTAGCCAGGGGATACAATTAGAAGCAGAAAAAGAACTGCAAGATTTAAATAGTGCTAACCCAGGAACTTGGACTTTATTCACTAATGGTTCATCTAACGTAAAAGGTGCCGGTCTAGAGGTTGTCTTGGTACCACCTTCGGGTGAAACTATTAGACAATATATTAAATATCATTCTATAACTAACAAGGAAGCGGAGTATGAAGTTGTGATCGCAGGTCTAGAATTAGCACGAGAACTTGGCATAAATCAAATTATAATCAAGAGTGATTCACAACTCGTGGTCAATCAAATGTTGGGGACTTATACAGCTAGGGAAGCAAGGATGCAGTAGTACTTAGAAAGGTACGGGAGTTGATAAAGTAATTTCAAACATGGAAAGTCATACAAGTACCAAGGGATGAAAATGTTAAAGCAGACGCCCTAGCTAATCTTGCATCTGCAGCTGATGTGGCAAGTGATGCAAACGCCTCAGTTATACATTTATTTCACTCAATTCTCGATCCTGATAAGAATGAGGTAAACTTTGATAATTTAACTTGGGATTGGAGGAACAAGATTGTTGCTTTTTTGCAGTATGGTATCATCCCTGATGATAAACAAAAAGCCCATGCGCTGCAAAAAAGGCTGCTCGGTACTGTTTAAAACAAAGTAATTTATATCGAAAAATGTTCGGTGGTCCTTAGCAAGATGCCTCGGACCTTCACAAATGGAGTATGTAATAAGAGAGATACATGAGGCACTGTGGTAATCACACAGGAGGAAGGTCACTAGAAAGAACCTTGATTAGAGCAGGATACTATTGGCCTAAAATGGAAGAAGAAGCAAAACGTTTCGTGGCTAAATGTGATAAATGCCAAAGGTACGGTAACAATATGCACAGACCCGCATAATTATTACATCCAGTCATTGCACCATGGCCATTTATGAAACGTGGAATGGATATAGTAAGGCCATTACCTCAAGCTAAAGAACAGGTAAAGTTTCTGCTCGTACTTACTGATTATTTCACTAAATGGGTGGAGGCAGGAGCATTGAAATAGGTGCGAGAAAAAGAATTCAAAGATTTTGTTTGGCAGAATATCATATGTCTATTTGGTGTACCAAAGGAAATTGTATGTGACAATGGCCCTCAATTTATCGGAGCTCAAATCACAGAGTTTTTTTAGAGTTGGCAAATTAAAAGAATTACATCTACACCTTATCATTCGGTGGGTAATGGACAAGCAGAATAAAAAAACAAGGTTATTATCAATAATTTAAAGAAGCGATTAGA
Source organism: Nicotiana glauca (assembly GCA_026770625.1). Classification (NCBI taxonomy): domain Eukaryota; kingdom Viridiplantae; phylum Streptophyta; class Magnoliopsida; order Solanales; family Solanaceae; genus Nicotiana; species Nicotiana glauca. The sequence goes on along the minus strand of MU711416.1, from coordinate 19,726 downwards.
GGATTCAAAGGGTAACTGGCCTGAAGTGTTACCCGGAGTTTTATGGGCATATCGCACAACAGCAAAAACAAGCACAAGAGAAACACCTTTTTCATTGGTTTACGTAGCTGAGGCTTTAATTCCAATTGAGATAGGAGAACCAAACACATGATTCATGCAAGTGACACAAGAATCTAATGACGAAGAGATACGGGTCAATTTGGATCTACTGGAAGGAAGGAAAGAAGCTGCGTTAATAAGAATGGAAGCACAAAAAAAGTAATATAACGATATTACAATAGGAAAGCACGTCTCAAATTCTTCAAAATTGGGGACTTCGTGCTTAAAAAGGCTTTTCAATCCACAAAGGAAACCAACACGGGTAAATTGAGTCCAACTTGAGAAGGACCCTATAGAGATTACGTGATATTGCAGGCAAGGGAGCATATGAATTGGAGACAATGGATGGCAAAGTATTGCCTTCACATTGGAATGATGTTCATTTAAAGATATATTACTTCTAAGGAATACCCACGGTCAGGTATCACCATTTTACATTTAATTTTTTGAATTGTTAAAATTTTACTAACGATTTTAGATGATAGGCAAAAAAGCTAGCCCGTACTAAATGATGAGTCACGACCTGTAAGGCACACAGAATAACCTAAAATTCCTGGCCTAGGGTTACAATTATTCTGATAGAAATTTAAACGGGTTAAGTAGTCTTCATTTATAATCGTACGTCCGAGTCCCGTATGTGTTTCCTTTTCAGGAAAAGGACCAAATGAAAGAAACTATCAAGTGCTCGAGGCTTCATACTTCAAAACTAAAACACTTGGGGGACTACATAATATACACAAGTATATAAATAAGGCATAGAAGATTGAAGAAAAATCAAGCCTGAAAAAGTCAAGTGCAGAGTAATAAAAGTCACATGTAGTCATGAGCCAAGGCTAAAGAAAACCTTACTGTAGTTAGGGTAAAAGCTATGTACTAAAGCAGGTTATAAAGAAAAACCTTGCATTTATTGTTCAAAAGTAGGTTATAAAGAAAAACCTTACATTTATTGTTCTAAAACGGGTTATGAAGAAAAACCTCGTGTTTATTATTTTTTCTTAAAAATCTGTTACAAGGAAAAATAGTTACGAGAAAGTTATAGATGTAATTCAAATACATGTAAGATATTATTCAAAACTTGTCAAGGTTGAAAATAAAAACTTGTCAATGTTATTTAAAAGAAACATGTGTGTTCCTATTACTTTTATCATATGTTAACACCATTATGAAGTTGAGACGTCTTCTTCATTAAGTGTCGAAATATAAAAGGGCCCTCTTTTATAAAAAACACATGTTTAAAACTATTTAGTCATGAGATTAATAGAAGCATTTTTAAAGAGGAAAAATGCAAGTTATTCTATAAGTCCTTAAAAATAAAGGCAAGAATAAAATAAACAGAAGTCTAACATCTGTTGATACCCAATTTTTCCCTATATTTTCTATATATACTCAAATACTTTTAAAATAGTATATGTACGCATATATAAGCATGCCCAAAAGTTTTGGTATTTTCCTCAATTTTAAGGGTTTTTGAGAATCAATTTGTTGTCTATTTTAACAGTACAAAATCTAAAATTATTCCCAAAATTAATATTTTTAGGTGAATAACATATTTCATTCTCATATTTACAACAAAATCTAATTAATGTAATTTTTACACATTTTTAAAAATTTGTTCGGAATTTCTAAAGCTTAATTGCATGAAATAATTAATTGCATTTTATAATTATAATATTATTAATTAGTTCAGTGTTTTTAATTTACTTTTAAATTTTTTTAGCTATTTTTATTAAATAAAATGGGAAAATTGGCTATTTAAAACTTGGCCAGATTTCATTACAATTTTAGCCAAATTGCGTTTCAATTCTAGCCCAAATTAACCCCTAAATTAACCCAATCTCCGACCCAAATTTAACATTGGGCCCGACCCTAACCCAGTTACCAAACCCGTCCGGTTTTGTATTTTAAATCATGGTCGTTGATCATTTCGATCAACGGCTCTCATCCACTCGTTCCTTTTTTAATTCTACCTACCCCAACCCTAATCCCCATTTCTCTTAGACAGCCTCCCCCAAACTCTCTTCTCTCTCAAAACACTCTCAAGCACTCAAAACCCTAATCGCCTCCCTCGTCTTCTTCGACCATTATCTCACCGGAGTCCATGGTTTCTCAGGCCATGGACGGTCTGTGCTCACCTTCCTTCACCCCCAAACCATGGGTGTTCAAGATTTTGAGGTCTGACCTTGATGGCATCCATTCAGATCCTCTACAGATCTGTGGTGTTACGGCCTCTCCGGCCCTGTTCCGACGTATTCGAGCTTTAGGAGCCTAGCTATGGCCATCTCTGACTCCAGACTGGATTCTCTTCCAAGCCTTCTCATTTCTAGGGTTCATAGAGAACCTAAAGCTATTCGAGGTTTTTTCTCTGGTTGTTTTCTTAGATCTATGCTATATCTGTGCTATATTCGACATTTTAAGGGTTTTCCCCAATTTCCTTTTTAAAAATCATTTGATTTTCAAATTAGGGTTTCTGGAAACTTTTTGATTCTTTCTTCTCTTTTCTCTATGTGTGTTTTTCTGTGTTTATCTCGTATGTTTTCTTCTCTCCTACGCATGTACTTGATCTTCTGTTTTTCTTTCTATTTAAGCATGATCCTTCTATACTTTGCATTTTACTGTTCCTTTAGACTAAGCTCGCATGATTATCTCTGCTATGTTTTCCTACATGATTTCTATTGTATATGTCTCCTACTGGGTTCTTTATGTTTACTTGCTTTACCTGATTTTACCGAGTTCTCCCTAAACATGCTTCATCTACTGTTTCCTAAGTTTATACATCACCTCTTTTCTTTTCTAAAACTTGCTTAAGTTCCGAGTCTTCTTTAAAACATGTTCTTTATGCTTTTTCATTTTGTTGCTTCAAACCTACTACTATGTCTGTGTGTTTGCTCATGAGGCTCTGAAAGAGACCTCTGAGTCTATTTCAATGGCTTGCCTTCTCCTCTCTGTATCATATTCGGATTAAAACCCTAGGGTTTGGGCCTTTGCAAGTTTCACTTTAGGGTTCTGCTCTAAAAGACCCTGGGCTCTCGAACTCATGCAGAGTTTACAATCAATTTGGAATTTCCTATTTATGAATTAAAACCGCTTATGACCGTCTCTTTTGTTTGATACTAGCATGCTTATATACGGAGATTTTTTCTTCTGAATTGATTCTTTAGCTTGTGATTGATTTCAATCTCCTTTTACTAAGGCTTGATTGATTTTTGTTACTGATTTTTACAACTTAACCTCTTTTCCTCTTTTCATGACTAAGTTCATTCAAAGGCTTTTAAATTTCTGGCTGTTTGATTACTGTATTTTCCATATTCTCTCAAAACCATGTACTATAGGCTTCTTACCTTAAATAGACTATATGACCTTACCCCTATTATGCTACTCTGAAAAGGTTTTCATTACTTTTCTTTCCTTAATTACTCATCCTCGTTTTAAATCAAATCCCTTCAACTAAGGGAGATCCTCTTTGATTGACTGAAATTTTATTTCCTTGCCTTTTGGTTTACTCGTTTCTGCACTATAAAAAAAGAGAGTTCTTTCTGAACCTCTGCAATACACTTCACACTTCAGAAGAATTACACACACTCGATACAGACACCTATGTCTTTGAAATATACTATACTCTCTCTACTATTACTCTGTACCTTCTCTACTACTACTGAGCATTCCGCTCCTTTCTCTCCTACTGTCTGAATATTTCTGGAGTTCCTCTGAATTCCCAAGTGCTTGCTGAAATTTGAGTTGCTTTTGTTAATTCTTTCTGGCTATTCATTTGTTGTTCTTTCTCTGCTGTACTAGAACTGAAAACTGGTATGTATTTTTAATTTAAATAACACCCTCCTATTATGTGTTTACTTTTCCTCTTCTACACCTCTTTCACTATGTGTTTATTTATGCTTCCTGCACTATGCAATTACATTCAAGTCTGTTATGCCCTTTCTTTATGATTTGCACCTTCAGTCTACTATGCTCTCCTGTCTCTCTTTATTATGTTTTCATGCAAATCCCTTCCCTCTATTCCCTTTTGCATGTTAGTACTGTTCTGAATCATGGCAGCATCTTATATTACTGTCCATGATCTAGAACCAGACTCTCCTGAGTCTCTACTCAAATGCTATCCCATTTCCTCTCCCCTTTATGTGTTGAGCTTTAACTTGGGCCTAGCAGTGTCCTAATCACCACTCAGACCCTAAGTTTGACTCCCCAGAGTCTGCTCCTATTCGTTTGACCTAAGCAGGGGATCAGGGGTGTGCCAGACTATGCCATGGCTGGGCATGACCACCCTCTGCTATGGTTCCTCTCTCACTTTGCACTCATTCCTAGTTTCCTAAGTTCTACCCCCCTTTGGTAAGCCATGCTTTGGGAACCTAGGGTTCCCTCTGAACTTGGATGCCTGAGGGCTGATAATTCCACACTTGCACCATTCTGTTACAATATCTATTATTCAGAGTGTAAGCATTGCCTGGGGTCCTAGAGGCTCCTTGGAACTTTGAAACACTCTGAGTAAGAGAGGGCCTTGGAATCTGGAATCTGGATTTGGTGAAACACATGCTATTGGATATTGAGATTGAATTAGGCTGCTTGGATCCAGCTGTAGGTTGTGATGTATTTTTAATTGTTTTCTTTCTTTCTTCTGATTATGTAATAACCTTGTAAAAAGAACTCGGAAAATATTTGTAAAGGGTATGGGAGGGGTTTACTTTATTGCTAAAGGGTAGATACCATGCCCATAGGACCAATGTTGTTATTCAGTCATTTAGATATCATGCCTATAGGTTCAACGCTTTAAGTCACCAAGAGATCATGTTTATAGGCTTTTGCATTCTTTTCAATCATTTAGAAATCATGTCTATAGGATTTAATGTTCAACCATGCCGCAAATCAGTAGATATCCTGTCTATAGGATTTAATAATCAAACAACGAATTGCATACCGAAATCATGCCTATAGGAAATGCCTAAACGCTAGGCAAACTGTAGGTTAATATTCATTTCGTAACCAGTTTAATCACAATAATGTTCATTTAATCAGGACATAGAAAATCTGCCTATAGGGTTTAATGCTTTATCATCTTGCAAATCATTAGAAACCCTGTCTATATGACTTAATATTCATGTAAGAAGTTGCATATAGAAACCATGTCTATAGGAAATGCATACG
>MU711414.1:19140-35279 GCA_026770625.1 Nicotiana glauca | reverse complement strand
AAAAATAATGATTATAACATGTTCAGATAACTCAATTAAGGCATGAAAAGAATCTACATAGTTAAAATCAGTAATTTTCACATTTAACCCTTGTCCACACTCGTCACCTTGCGTACACTATTTTTACCCATCACAATTATCACAAACAATATCAATCCTAAGGGGTTAATTTAACCACACAAGATTAGGTAAGTCACTTACCTCAAACTACGCTAAATCAATCCACTAGAAGGTCTTTCCCTTGATTATCGAACTCCGAAAGGCTCGAATCTGGCCAAAATAATTTCATACTATAAATATAACTATAGGAAACTAATTCAAACAATGAAATTACGATATTTACAAAGAATTAAAAAATTAACCAAAAAGTCAATCCGGGTCTCGCCCCTCAAGATCCGACCAAATTAAAAAATCCAAATACCGATTCAATAACGAGTCCAACCATACAAGAATTACTCAAATCCGACCTCAACTCGGCTTTCAGATCCTCAAAACTTAGCCTAAGGAGTTTCACACATTTTCCCCAAATTTTCAACTCCAAAACACTAATTAAATTATGAAATTATCAATAGATTCATGTAAATTAACCAAAACTAAGTTAGGATTTCTTAACTCCCAAATTTTTCCTTGAAGAACCTTCAAAAAATCGCCTCCCACTGAGCTCCCTAAGTCCAAAAATGAGTTACGAATCAAACCCTCGGAATTTCCCCTTTTCTACCCCGGTAACTTGCACTTGCGACCCAAATGCCGCATCTGCGGAATTACCATCGCAGGTGTTGTCATGACTAAGATTAGCACCTTCAACCTATGTGAGAACAAGGTTGCACCTGCGCATGCATACCTGCAGCGACTACGTCGCACATGCGAACAAGCTCGCGCCTGCGCTTCCTCCCATCGCAGAAGCGACTTTGCTTCTGTAGAGACCATCCCGCTTCTGTGACCCCAGCTAGGCATGACCAGCTCTGCATCTATGATCCAAAGCTCTCTTTTGCGAATCCGCACCTGCGGCCAATCCCTCCACAGATGTGATGACACCAGAAGGCCGGTAACTTCAGAAATTCAGACAAGTCCAAATTTCGATCCGAATTCAATATGTTTTTCACTCGAGCCCCCCCGGGACCCCGTCCAAATATACAAATAAGTTCCAAAACACATAACGGACCTACTCTAACTTTTGGAATTGGGATCCGAACCCGATATCAATAAAGTCAACTCCCAGTCAAACTCCTGGTCAAACTTTCCAACATCTTCCATTTTTCACCTGTCGCCAATTCTTGCCGAAACAACCTATGGATATCTAAATCTATATCCGGAAACGCTCCTAAGACCAAAATTATCATACGGAGCTATTGGAACCATCAAAACTCCATTTGGAAGTCATCTTCACATATGTCAAACTACGATCAACTCTTACAACTTACACCTCCAACTTAGGGACTATATGTTCCATTTCACTCCGAAACTCACTTGAAACCAAAACTAATCACCCCAACAAGTCACGTAACCACAATATAACATAGAAAAAACCTAAATTAAGGGATTGGGGTTAAAATAATCAAAACAATCGGCCGGGTCGTTACAGGAACCAAATCAATTAAATTATTTTTTTATCGATTCAGTTTTTGTCGATTTTTTGGGCTTTTCGGTTATTTATCGGGGTTTTTCTTAAATATGAGACATACACTACCAAACACATATTCCGGCGACTACATTTTCGACGTAACACTATCAAACCAATTACTCTTTGAGAAATCTATTATTTACTAAGATATATTGATGATAATTGAATCAAATAGTGATGTGTAATTTAAGTACTCAATTAAAAATCGATTATTTTTAACATGAAATAAATTCTTTTACATAGCAAAAGAAAACTACACATCAAACTAGAATATAAAGGCAAAAAATTAGATTATTGTAATAGCAAATGGCTAGACTAAAAATACAAACGACTAATATGTACCATAAATATTTAGAAACTTTATATAAAAATACACAAATATATAGGTGTGAGTTCTTGGAGATAATTCCATTTTAATTGAGTTATTGATATAAAGAAAGGGAAAGTAAGTAAGGTAAACAAAAAATAAATTTAATTAGCTACTTCTATAATCGGTTTGGTTCGATTTTTTTGGATTATTTTTTTTATAAACCAAAATCAAACCAAATTTGATCGGTTTTTAAAATTCAAAATCAAAATCAAACTAAACCTAAAATATATCGATTTTTTGGTTGATTTGGTTCGTTTTCGATTTGGTCAGTTTTTCGATTTTTATGAACATCCCTACTTAAAATGGTCGTTGAAGTCACTATTTATAGTTACACACAATGAACGAGGTCCTAGGATCAAACCCCTCTTAAATGATAATTTTGGGGGCTATTGACGAATATATAACAACAAATCATGAATGCCAAAATTCTTTGTACCGAATTATACATTTAATATTGAGGACTATTCTTCGTTGAATGTATTCGGGTGGCAAATATTCGCTTGTCCTCGTTAGTAATGTTCCCTTCGGGTTCTGCCGATGCCAACCCAAACTGCTGTCCTCAATCTGTGGTTCCCATTTACTTCATTTTCTGTCCGTCCCTGATTTCACGGGTTACTCTATTATTTGAGTTTTTATTATGGACCGATTGTACACTATACAGTTATATAAGTAACTATCTCAAAATTTTTTGCTTCCAAAAATTTATGTAATAAAGTTAAATTTACTTTTATCACTCTCACAGCATTTCGTTTGTATGGTGAATTAAATTAGTGTAAATGCAAACAACAGTAGAAGATGAAGCCAAAGAGGAATGAAGCTGGTTTATCGGGCGGCAGGTCTAAGATGTGGACATGGAAGGGTGCTGTCGGCTGTGACCTCCGCCTCCTATCATGCGGCGGACAGCATCATTCACCTCATTGAGTTATCGTGGTACCCACCCGTTGAGCCACTAACCCATTGAGTTTTCGGGAATGCAGCCTTGGATTTAGGTTTATTTATTTTCAATATAAAATAAATTTATTTGTAAAAATTTAATAAAATTATATTAAATAATACTTCATATATTTCAATTTATGTGCACGCTTATTTGACATGGTACGGAGTTTAAGGAGTAAAAAAGACTTTTGAACTTGTCGTGTAAAATGAGACTCATATATTTTGTGGCTATAAATCATTGCATAAAGATAAATTATTTTTAAATATAAAAATGAATCATTCTTTTTGGCACGGACTAAAAAAATGAATTCACATAAATGGAAAATGATGGACTTTAATATTAAAAAAATTAAAGTTACCCATAAATATTGAAATTATAAGTCGTGAGGGCATCTCCAACCTTGCCCCCATCCCCCATAATGGGGGCAATTTTGAGGGAAATTGTCCTCTAACCCTCCACCATTTTTGTCCCCAAAATGGGGGATGAATAGTGTTCCCTCAAATATGGGGGCACACTATTCATCTCCCCCATTACTATTTACCATTATTTTATTATTATTTTATTATTTAATCTTTTATTTTATCTCTTTATATACACTTAATTATATTTATGTAATATTTTTATAATATTAATATTATATCTTAACTTTGATGTATAATTTTGATAAATTAACTTTCACGCATTTATTATTTTTATGTAAAATCATAAGTTAAATTTATTATAGGTTATAATTATACAAAAATATATAATTATCTAAAAAAATGGATGGTGCAAATATAAAATATTAAATGTTGCTAAAATTGAAAGGTGAGAATATAAAATATTAGATGTTGCTAAAATTGAAAAATGAAGATTGAAAAGACATTAGATAAAAATTTATTAAAATTGCAGTAGATGAAAATCAACAATTTCAAGAATTTTTAGCTTGACATAGAAGAATCAAGAGCAAAGATGCTCATTTTGCACTTCGTAATGCATTAATAGATCATTTATGGAAGAATACTAGAGGTTGAAGTTGAATATTTATCTAATATTTCGAATGAATTTTATCGTTATGTAATATGTATTTAATTAATCTTGTATCGCAATGATTTCACTTTTATTTGAATTATTAGTTAATCTATAATAATTGCTTACAAATTATATTATTTAAAATTTTATGAAACTTTTTTAATTATAAAAATTACAAATTAATACAATAAAAGATGAAATTTGTTTAATGGAAATTAAAAAAAAAGAAATTAAAATGAAAGATGATATTATAATATAGAAGAGAGAGAAGAATATAAAAAAGTTTGGGGAAAAAATGGGGGAATGGTTGGAGTAAGTTGTCCCCAAAATGGGGAAATCCCCATTTTGGGGACAAAAAATGGGGGCAAGGTTGGAGATGGCATGAATGACTGCAAAATTATCACCGCACTCACTAGTCGGATAGCTAAAGAGAGTACATGCATCGTCTGAACATCTAAAAAAATTAGCAGAACGTTACAAAGAAGAACGTTGTCGAGCATGTGATATATACGTATATTTTATTTTTCGGTTAAGTTCACGTATAGTCATTAAAATTTTGCCATTAAATATAATATTTGACTTAAAATGTTGTCGAACAATATTTAAGCAAATCAATCAATATACAAAAAGGGTAAATCGTAATCGAAAATAATTGACTCTAGGATATGTTTCGCCTTTTGTGGCGTAATAATTCGAAGATGAGGAACGAAAAAATACAAAGATATTATTGAGATTAAAGAGTAAATTAGATATAGAGAGAGAGAGAGAGAGAAAGAAGGAGAGAATATGTTATAGAGAGAGATAATGTTATTGATAGTAATCATCCGATCCCTTTACACAACTGAGAACCTCCCTTATATAGCGGAGAGGTTTCATTTTAACTCTCAATAAAATATATAGAAAATAGTACAAGATAAAGATAAAGCACACGCAGTTGAGGGGCCGGCGTGGTTGCATGGTCGTCCCTTCTATTGTCCTTGGGTCGTCCCTTCAGCTTGACCTATGTATACACGGTTGGTCGTGCTTGCTTGGGACGTGGTTGGTCAAATTTGACCCCATGCAGTTAGTCCCTCCATTCGTCGGGGTCGCAGCGAGGTGCGTCCTCGACGGGCGGAATTAACACCTTCGATTTTGGAGAGTTTGAACCCACCAAGGGACCGTGATGTGACATATGGGAGGGAATCATCATGACTGTTAGGTTTTCAAAAGCTGACACCTTTCCCAATGTGATGTCAGCGTCTACAGGCGTCATCATTACACATATTCTCGAGGAGGGAACTCAACAGCTCCGATGCTTGGTTTCCTGCGCTGGTTCAAATTCTGCCTCTTCGATTCTTGCACTTCTAAACCCTTATAAATAGGGGAGGGATTCAACTTGACCCAAACTTTTGAACCTTTACACTCCTCTTTCTAGCACATACTTCCTTCTCCCAGTGTGTTTTTCTTGACTGAGAACTCTCCTTCCCTGTATCGTGCATAGCTCTTTCTTTATCACTATTATGCCTAAGCCTCGCCATGGTAACGAGATGATTCCGGCAGCTGCTCCGTCGAACATGCCATTGCCTTCTGATGGCGCTGGGGCGGAGGAAAAAGAGGATATGAGTCCTCTTACCGTGGAGGCATTGCTTCCACAACGCACCTTGTCCCGGAATGATTTTAATAAGGATTCTGTTGTTCCGGTACTGGAGTCTTCCAAGTCGTTGCAGAACCACTTGGATAACCTCCGTGTTAAATATAATATACCGGCAGACGTAGAGATGATCCCGGCCGGAGAGGATTACATGACCGTTCGTAGGCTAGGGTTTTGCGCCTTTTATGAATATCCGTTCACGATTGGTTACAACCTTCCCCTCTCTCCCTTGGCGGAGGAGTTTTGCCAATTTTACAATGTCTGCCCAGCTTAGCTTACATCGTATACACTGAAGATGCTCCGGCTATTGACTAAGTATGTAGAGTTGGCAGGGTGTGGCGTTACGGTCCATCATCTCCTGCAGTTGTTCATCGCTTGTTATATGAGGGAACCATCGTACATTTACGGGACCGTGGTACGATGGGGTTAGTGGTCAAGACCGACGATCGGGCTAATCACGGGTTTTGGTGCAAGTACTTCTTCGTTAGGACCGATCACTTGGTATACAATCCCGTCGGATTCCCGGAGAGGTGGAATCCAAAACGTAAGTGTCGCAGTCCGTTACGTATTTTCATTTTCGACCATTGCTGTTCTAACCCTTTATGTTGCAGGTATGGCTCATCCGCTTTGGCTCGTTGCCAATCTTTGGGGATTGGTCACTGGCTTGATACCTCACGCGGAGGGGACCCATACTTGGCCTGCCTTTATGCAGCGCTACGGCCCAAGAGTCTCTTCAGGTAAATTTATGGTTTCTATCGTGCACAGTTCGTGATTCCGCCTATTCACCCCCTCTTTACATGTATTTTTTTTTTTTGCAACAAGTCGTGGGGTTTCGAGGAAAAAGGCAGCAGTCCATGTTTCTAGGCAAGCTAATGCTGCCTCAGACGACCAAGACATGTTGGTCGAGTCCTTTCAAGGGGATCCTTCTCCTGCTCCTTTACAATGGGCTGCTTCCATGACCTTGGTGATGTGGGAACCGATATCATTGGCGCCGGCTCCTCACCCAGTAGACGAACCTTCCGATGGCGAGAAGTCGCCAGAGAGAAAACGAAGGAGGCTCGAGAAAGGCAAGGCAGTGGCGACTGAAGCCAGGAGGAGTGAGGTACCTCGGCCAATTCCTAGACCTGCGTTCATGGCCGACGCCATTTTCTCAGGGAGGTCGACTCAACAAAGGGGTGCCGCTCCAAGTGTTACCCCTGCGTGGGTGGTATTGGGAGAACCATCGACCATTGTTGAAGAACCTAGTGGTGTGGCGGAAGGTTCGGGCTCTGACATTGCTGAGGAAGATGTCGACGAGTTTGTGGGCGGTCTTACCCACGTAGAGGTGGAGACGAACGATTTTGACCGTCGCATTACAATTCCAGTGAATTTTAACCTTTTGTCGAACAGTGAGCAGGCCGCTTCGGCCTTAACCCTACTGTGTGCTACCTCCGAAAGCAGGACGCTCAGTATGGTAAGCAACGCGGAATTGTCTCGTAGGGTGTCGGGCATGGCCCTACAAGTACTTTTATTTCCTTTCTTCCTTTCATGTATTGTCGGATAGGTTTGGAATATACTTACTTTTGATTTTCCGTCTCTTACAGACCCTCGTCTTGGAGGTGAAGAGGGGATTCCGTGAGCGAAAACGGACTGCCCTCTTTACGAAAATGTTAAAGAAATACAGGAAGTACCGCTCTAAACATCGAGCGGAGGTTGATCGGGGGCAGTCCCAGTCAGAGCATTGAGGAGCCGAACTGGAGGAGGCGGATAGCAAGCTGATGAGGGTCGCAGCCCGCAATAGCGAATTAGAGGAGCTCCTCTGATCCAAAGATGATGAGCTCAAATTGAGTCGGGGGGGTGGCGGTGGAGAACGCCGACCTGCAATGGAGGGTGGCAGAGTTGACTGCCGAACATGATGCCAGGCGTCGAAGATCCGCAGGCTTTCATGGCCTTCCACTTCTCGTCCCTCGCCTGAACAGATTGCGCATCGTAATGCGCATGAGATGTGGATTTTTGCGGAGGCCAAGCTCGATGTGTATAGCGAGCTTCATGCTGCGGGATGAGCCACTGAGGAAGAAGTTCGGGCACGGAGGGACGAGGCTTATGCCGCTCGTGAAGTTTGCGATTACGATTCCTGCTCGCCCGATGGGGGCGGGCTTGCTTCTGAAGATGTCAACCATCTTGACTCTGACCCTTGGTATGACGTTGCGTATCAGTCGGGGGTGATGGGCAATCTTGACCTTTTGTACATTGACCTTTTGTATATATATTTTTGGTTTGTATATTGTATTGGGATCCGCTCGTAGGGGCGAATGTAAACATGATTTTTGTCGTAATATAACTTTTACCTTTATTGCTTCGTCTGTTTGTCGTAATGCTTAGTCTTCGTAGAGATTCTTTTTCGTTTTTTGAGTTGTCGTGCCGTGGTTCGACCGGGGTTGGCCTGATATCGCTGGTCTTAGCCATTAGGATGTCACTTCGATTATCGTCGAAGTAGTATCCGTCGTGGTTCGAACGAGGTCGAACTGATCGATGGCCTTAGCCATTGGGATGTTACTTCGACTGTCGTCGAAGTAGTATCCGTCGTGGTTCGAACGAGGTCAAACTGGCTGATGGCCTTAGCTATTGGGATGTTATTTCGACTGTCATCGAAGTAGTACCCGTCGTGGTTCGAACGAGGTCAAACTGTTCAATGGCCTTAGCCATTGGGATGTTACTTCGGCTGTCGTCGAAGTAGTACCCGTCGTGGTTCGAACGAGGATGAACTGGTCGATGGCCTTAGCCATTGGGATGTTACTTCGACTGTCGTAGAAGTAGTATCCGTCGTAGTTTGAGCGAGGTCGAACTGGTCGATGGCCTTAGCCATTGGGATATTACTTTAACTGTCGTCGAAGTAGTATCCGTCGTAGTTTGAACGAGGTCAAACTGGTCGATGGCCTTAGCCATTGGGATGTTACTTAGACTGTCGTCGAAGTAGTATCCGTCGTAGTTCGAACGAGGTCGAACTGGTCGATGGCCTTATCCATTGGGATGTTAGTTCGACTGTCGTCGAAGTAGTATCCGTCGTGGTTCGAACGAGGTGAAACTGGCTGATGGCCTTAGCCATTGGGATGTTACTTCGACTGTCGTCGAAGTAGTATCCATCGTGGTTCGAACGTGGTCGAACTGGTCTATGGCCTTAGCCATTAGGATGTTACTTCGACCGTCATCGAAGTAGTATCCGTCGTGGTTCGAACGAGGTTGAACTAGTCGATGGCTTTAGCCATTGGGATGTTACTTTGAATGTCGTCGAAGTAGTATCTGCCGTGGAGTGTCGACTATTTCTTGTTCGTGTAATAGAGATCTTGTTCTTACAATGGAGATCTTTATTCATTCAATGGAGAATTTTGTTCATACAATGGAGATCTTTATTCATTCAATGGAGAATTTTGTTCATACGATGGAGAGAAATGGAGAATCATACAATGGAGAATAATGGAGAATCTATGGTAGTCCCTTCACTATGTTGGCCTGCGGACTATGTCGGTGGGCAGATATGGTGAACTTGTGCTCCTTGTTCCACCGAGCGTACCCTTCGTCGCCTCGTTAAAAACCTCCCCGAGAAAACCCAATTGGGACAAAACTCGGTCAAGGGAAAAAGAGTATGACTTGAGAGACGCCTTTCAGAAGTGGAAGTGTTTGAGATGGGCGATGTTACAATTGTTTTGGAGTGGTTTTCCCTCCATTGTTTCTAGTTGGAATGTTCCTTTGCTCGCTACTGCTGTGATTTTGTATGGCCCGTCCCAGTTAGTTCCTAACTTTACTTCATTCGGATCTTTTGATGCTAGTGTTTTCGCTTTGATGACATAGTCGCCCACTTTAAGCATTCTTATCTTGGCTTTCTTGTTGTAATATCTTTCTGCTTCTTGTTTTTGGGTGGCCATTCTTATATGGGCCAAGTCTCTTCGTTCTTCGGCTTCGTCGAGGTCTTGTAACCTGTTGTCGTCGTTGTCCGCTCCACTAGTATGGGAGTATCTCAAACTAGGTTCTCCGATTTTGACGGTTATAATGGCATCAGTTCCGTAGACTAGCAAATATGGTGTTTCCCTCGTGCTGGATTTGGGTGTAGTCCGGTATGCCCATAATACATCGGGTAGTAATTCGGGCCATAGCCCTTTGGCTTCTTCGAGCTTCTTTTTTAGTATGTTCAGTATTTTTTTGTTGGAGGACTCGGCTTGGCCGTTAGCAGCGGGGTGATATGGGGTGGAGAGTATCCGCTTGATGTGCCATTTCTCGAAGAATTCGGTTGTCTTTTTGCTGAAGAACTAGGGCTTATTATCGCAACTGATCTCTTTGGGGATGCCGAAATAGCATATGATGTATTTCCATATGAATTTGATTACCTCTTGCTCGCATACTTGTGTGTACGCACCTGCTTCCACCCACTTAGAAAAATAATCAGTTAACACTAACAGAAAGCGTACCTTTCCTCGTCTTGCCGGTAGAGGGCCAATTATATCCATTCCCCATTTTATGAATAGCCATGGCAAAGTGACCGAATGGAGGAGTTCTCCTACCTGGTGTATCATAGGGGCATACTTTTGGCGTTGTTCACATTTTCGGACGTAATCCACTGCCTCTTTCTTCATGATGGGCCAGTAGTAGCCGGCGCGTATGAGGCATCAGACAAGAGCGCAGTTCCCCGTATGGGCGCCACAATGGCCTTCGTGCACTTCTTCTAATACTTTCCTAGTCCGGTGTGGTCCGAGACATTTAGCAAGGGGACCGCCGAACGTTCTCTTGTAGAGATCATGATTTATTAGGCTATAGCGGTCTGCTTGCACCCGAAGTTTCCTGGCCTCATTTTTGTCGCATGGGAGTGTCTCGTCCTGCAGGTAGGATACAAACTGATTGCGCCAGTCCCAATTCAAGTTTAAAGAGAGTACCTCGACATGGTCGACGGCTGAATGGAGGAGAGTGACCACGTTTTCTTTGTTGATATTTTTGGTGGCTACGGCCAGCTTTGCCAAGCTATCCTCTTCGACGTTTTGTCCCCTGGGAATTTGCTCGAAGTGGCATTCGTCGAACTCCGACATCAGCTTATGGATTTCTAACTGGTATTTTTGTAGCCTCTGTTCCTTGATTTGGTAGGTTCTGGTGACTTGGTTTACTACGAGTTGAGAGTCACAATGGAGGACGAGCCGACGGGCTCCGTATCTGATGGCTAGCTTCATACCTGCAATCACAGCTTCATACTTGGCCTCGTTGTTAGTCATCTCGGGGCATCGTATGGACTGGAAAATTACTTCTCCCGTGGGGATTTCGAGGACAAGTCCTAGTCCCCATCCCGAGGCATTCGCAGCGCCGTTAGATTAGAGGGTTCAAAGGTCGGTGTGTGCAGAGGCACGGAGGGCCTCTTGTTCCACCTCTGGCAATATCCCCGTGCTGAAGTCGGTGGCAAAGTCGGCAAGTACCTGTGACTTAATGGCGGTTCTCGGATGATAGGTTATGTCATGATCGCTGAGCTCTATGGCCCATTTGGCGAGCCTACCCGAGAGTTCGGGCTTGTGTAGGATGCCCCTTAAGGGGAAGGTCGTTATTACTTTTATGGGGTGGCATTGAAAGTAAGGTCTAAGTTTTCGTGAATCTATGACTAATGCCAAAGCCAGCTTCTCGAGGTGCGGATACCTCGTTTCGGCATCTATCAAGGTTTTGCTGATATAGTAAATAAGGGATTGCGTACCTTTATTTTCGCGAACTAGGACGGCGCTGACAGCGACTTTTGACACCGCCAGGTAGACGAGTAGGCACTCGTCGGGATCTGCTTTGACAAGCAAGGGTGGCGAAGATAGATATTCCTTCAGTTTCCTTAGTGCTTCGATGCATTCCTCGTCCCATTGCAGCCCTCGATCTTTTCTCAGTATGTTGAAGAATTTATGGCACCTGTCCGAGGATCGCGAGATGAACCTGGATAAAGCGGCACTATTCACCCCGTTAGTTTCTGCACTTGCTTCTTGCAATTCAGGATTTCGGGTATCATGTCTATGGCCTTGATCTTGTCCAGGTTGAGTTCATTACCTCGCTGTGATACGAGGAAACCGAGGAATTTTCCTGAAGCCACGCCGAAAGCACATTTTTATGGGTTTAGCTTCATCCAGTACTGTCTTAGTATCTCAAAAGCTTGCTTTAAATGGTCGATATGGTCCTCCCTTTTAGCCGACTTTACTAGTATGTCGTCGACGTAGACCTCCATTGTCTTGCCGAGCTGTTCTTTAAACATCTTGGTGACCAACCTTTGGTATGTTGCACTGGCATTTTTGAGCCCAAAGGGCATTACCCTATAGCAGTAAGTCCCTTGGTAGGTAATAAAAGTTGTCTTTTCTTGGTCCTCTTTGGCCATCAGGATCTGGTTGTAGCCGGAGTAGGCATCCAAGAAGCTTAGTAGCTCGTGTCCGGTTGTTGTGTCTATTAGCTGATCGATGTGAGGCAATGGGAAGGAATCCTTCAGGCATGCGTTGTTCAAGTCGGTGAAGTCTACGCACATCCTCTATTTCCCGCTTTTATTTTTTACCATGACCACATTGGCGACCCACTGGGGGTACTTCGATTCTCTGATGGAACCGTTGGCCAGCAATTTATCTACTTCTTTGTTGACTGCCTTGTTGATTGTGGTGTTGAATTTCCTTCTTATCTACTGCACGGGCGGATAAAGTGGGTCGATGTTCAGTTTGTGAGTGGCAATGTCTTTTGGGATCCCTGGCATGTCTGAATGGGAGAAGGCGAACAAATCTGTATGGTTAGTTAAGAATTCGTGGTACTTACCTGGGTCAGAGAGGTTATGCCCGATGTAGGCTTTTTTTGAACTGTCGATATTGTCCAATACGACAGGGTCGAGGTCCTCGATTGTCGCTTTGCAAGCTTCTACAACATCTGGGTCCCTGATGCCCTCTATTGTCGGGTTGAGTTTGGTTCCCGACATGGCTGATTGTTATGCTTCCGCGCTTGCCCCTTTCAGTTGCTTGGTATGAGTGCAATCTTGGGTGATCCGGTAACATTCTTGGGCGGTACGTCGCTCGCCTCGGATACTTAATATTCCTCATGGGGTGAGAAACTTGTTTACCTGATAGAGACTTGAGGGGATGGCTCGCATGGCGTGTATCTATGGACGTCCTATGATGACGTTGTAAGCCGTTTCCTGGTTTATGATGTGGGATGTGGTTTCCAGCGTGACTCCTCCTGCCAGAACCGACATCGATATTTCTCCAGAGGTACGTTCTACTGCATTGTTAAAACCTGTCAGTGTTACGCAGCACGGTATTACCTTATCCTCGAGCCTTATTTGTGTGAGAACCCTCGGGTGGATAATACACGCGCCGATTCCGTCGTCTACCATGATTCTCTTTATATTAGTACCGGCAATGCGTAAGGTTATTACTAAAGCATCATAATGAGGGAAAGACAAACTGTCGACATCAGACTTATCGAAGGTGATACTATCTTCGAAGTCGTCATACAGTTCATGAGAGATCGTGCGCTTCAACTTGTATGTGGTGGTGAACTTTACATGGTTTATTGTCGAGTCATCACCGCAGCTGATGATCATCTGTATGGTCCGTGTCGGGGATGGCGGTTTCAGCGGTCCTTGAGATTGGTCACGTCCCTGGCGAAGTTAGCTATTCCTTTGTCACTGAGCAGCTCCTTCAGGTATCCTTGGTTCAGCATTCTGACTACTTCTTGTCGTAGGGCTATGCAATCTTCGGTCCTGTGTCCCCTTTCCTGGTGGAATTTGCATAGGATGTTTGATTTCCTTACGCTAGGATCTGATTTCATTTTCTGCGGCCAGTGTACCTTCGGGCCCAGCTTCTCCAGTGTGTACACTATTTCTGAAGGTGAGACACAAAAGTTATGAGCGGATAATAACGGAGGCATACCTCTTTCATTCCGAAGCATAGCAGTATGTCGTTGCAAGGCGTCTGGGTGTCTCGGAGGAGGTGGGTTAGGGGATCTCACATAAGACTGATGCCTTTCTTTGTTGAACCGTGGGACTGGATCCCGTCGCCCGCCGTTGCGTCGATCTCTCCTGATTTCCGTCTGCACTGATGTCAACCGCTTGGTTGGGCCATTAAGGTCGTCTTCGTCAGCCCTTACTTCTGCGCAGTAGGCATTGTGGATCTCCTCCCATGTTATGGGGGGATACTTCATAAGTCGACTGAGTAGCTTCTTGGTTGCTTTCGACCCATCTCTATTCAAGCCGTTTTGGAAGGAGGCAACCACCATTCCTTTTGATACGTTAGGCAGGCTCATTCTTACCCTGTTGAATCGTGATAGGAAGTCCCTGAGCCCTTCGCCCGTCTTTTGCCTAATCACAAAGATGTCATTAACCCTTGCTTCATCCTTCTTTGCTCCTGCATGAGCGGTGGCGAATTTATCCGCCATCTCTTCGAACGTCGATATCGATCTAGCCGGTAGTTGTAAGTACCATGTTAGTGCTCCTCCTATCAAGGTTTCTCCGAACTTTTTCAGTAGCACGGACGACACATGTTCCTTTGATAAGTCGTTTCCTTTTACAGCAGTTACATAGTGGATTAGATGATCTTCCGGATCCGTGGTCCCGCCATATATTCTCAAATATGGGGGCATCTTGAAGGTTTTTGGGATTGGGTGAGGAGCATCTCCCTCGCTATATGGTTGCTCGATGAACCGTCCTACGTCGTATTTTGGCAGTGGTTTTGGTGCACCGGGTATTTTGTCTACCCTTTCCTGATGCTCCTTCATTTGGTCACGGAGCGCCTTATTCTCGTTCTCCATTTCTTCCATTTTCCTTAGGACGGTCACGAGTGCATTGTCGCTTGTGTTGATATCTGTATGGGCGTTGCTCGTCCGCGTAACACTTGGTTCACCGGCGGTCGCGGTGGTTTCTACCGCTGGCGAATCTTTGAGGTTTCCCGGGGATGGTTTCTCGAGCAGTCCACTTAGGGTGTTCGTCAACCACTTCTCCAGTAACTTTTTGACTACTGGGGGTATTTCCTTTATTGCAGATGTCGAAGCCCTCTTTTCGTGCAAGATCGTTAGATCTTCAAGTGAGGAGGGCGAAATTTCTTCCTCCGGAACACTACTTGGCGTTACATTTGCAATATTTTCTCTACCGGCCTCGTTGAGGGGGCCTATGAGGTTGGTTGAGACATCGGCTATCATCTTCATCCTAGATTCCTTGTCTGCCATTTGCTGGTTCTATTGAGTTTGAAGGATAATGATCGTTGTTTTCGATACCCTAGATGTGAACTATGATTTCGATTACCGAAATCCCCACAGACGGCGCCAAATTATTTGACTTAAAATGTTGTCGAACAATATTTAAGTAAATCAATCAATATACAAGAAGGGGTAAATCGTAATCGAAAATAATTGACTCTAGGATATGTTTCGCCCTTTGTGGCGTAATAATTCGAAGAACTGAAGAACGAAAAAATACAAAGATATTATTGAGATGAAAGAGTAAATCAGATAGAGAGAGAGAGAGAGAAGGAGAGAATATGTTATTGAGAGAGATAATGTTATTGATAGTAATCATCTGATCCCTTTACACAACTGAGAACCTCCCTTCTATAGCGGAGAGGTTTCATTTTAACTCTCAATAAAATATATAGAAAATAGTACAAGATAAAGATAAAGCACACGCAGTTAAGGGGCCGACGTGGTTGCATGGTTGTCCCTTCTATTGTCCTTGGGTCGTTCCTTCAGCCTGACCTCTGTATACACGGTTGGCCGTGCTTGTTTGGGACGCGGTTGGTCAAATTTGACCTCATACATATAATAGTAAATGTTGTCAAGTAAAACTTAACGCAGCAGAAATATGTTTGAATTGCATAGAAAATACAAATAATTGAAAAGTCAATTACATGTCACTCACCAAATCAGTAATTTGGCCACTCTTTAGGTTACAAATCAGAAAAAATAAAAGGTAATTTCACCGTATAAAAATCTTAACTGCCCATATTTTAAACAATTAAAGTCATTTAAAAGAAATACTTAAATGAATCCCCAAAAAAAAAAACGACTAAAGTAAGGATCGCCCAGCTCAAGAAAATTACATACTTTCATGCAGAACCATTCTTTCCTTTTTCTTTTTCTTTTAGTTTCATTAAACTATTTTTTGACTGTCTTTCATTTGTTAGCAATTAGCATGTAGATCGTAAAAGTTCCTACATACAGGCTAAACGGTAGCATCTTTTAAATTTCTGACGTGGAATTTAAGGAGTAGCGAAGCGCAGACGTGGCTAGTGACGTGTCATAATCCTGCGCCGAAAATTTGATTATTCCATTATTCTATCAATTTGTACTTACAAGTATGATTTTTGAATTGTTATTGTAAAACTATTCGTATAGATGTAGAATACATGAGCATAAGTGCAGACGCACCCGCTGCTTCATACTTGCATATGCCCCTTATAACATGTGCGAAATACAGAGTTTCATAATGAAAAGTAACTAAGCCATTATGCTAAAAGTACCAGTTAGCGTAACCGGCAAAAGGAAATCCATTTGGGGTCCTTTCAAGATTTCAGTCTGTATGAAATTGACCCTTCCTCCAACACCCCTCCCCCCCCCCCCC
>MU711414.1:3273-17955 GCA_026770625.1 Nicotiana glauca | reverse complement strand
ACCCCCCCCCCCCCCCCCCCAAACCCCCACAGAAGTGATTAAGCACATAACAGCTTACCCTTTATATAATTGATAATGTTGTGTTAGTTGCTCTGAAATTATTGACTTATGGTCAGGGATCTAGAGTAGGACATATGGGTTCATAGGGAATCCAGTAGCTTTTGCTCTGATTATGTTTATATATTAAGAATTCCACTCGATATCTAAAAAAATATCTCATCGTTAACCCAGTTATTACTACTGTTGAGATAATAGGAGCTTAACTGTAGTTGGTTAGCTTAATTAATGATAGTTGAAATTAGTTAGCTTAGTTAATGATAGTTAGGAAGTTAGTGACACCTTGACACAACTAAGTTAAAAGAGTTGGTTAATGTACTGTATATAACTTAAGGTAGTTAGTCTTGTACAGTAATTTTCATTTATGATAATTAGAGAAATGTTCTCTCCGCGGTCAAGTTGATCTCGCCTCTTCCGTTTGCTGAAGATTGCTCTCCAGAAATCATCATGGTATCAGAGTTAGCGGATTGATCCGAGCTCCGTTCACTCCTTTTTGGTGATATCTTCAATTGTTCCTCTTTTACCCAATTGCTTTCGAGTCGCCATTGCTGGTGCGATTCGTCTTTGAGCAGTTAGGGTTTCATATTTCAAAATTTTCTCTGAGTTTTCAACCTTATTTCAATGGCGATTGAGACTTCGGATGGTACTACCGATATCCATGCACCACCTCCAACTAGAGGCGGCATTGGTCCGATTCCAGTTGTAGATCAACATCATCCACTCTTTCTCCAGCCTTGCGATACTCCATGTAGCTCACTAATCTCAATAAACTCACTGGACCTGAGAATTATGTCTTATGGAACAGTTCTATGCGAGTTAGTTTACTTGGAAAGAGCAAATTAGGATTTGTCGATGGTAGGTATTCTAAGGACAAATTTGATTCGTCTTTGCATGAGCTGTGGGAGAAGTGCTATGCTATAGTGCTTTCATGGATAATGAATTTTGATGGCAATGAATTACTGAGTGGTATGGTGTATGCTACGAGTGCTCAGAAGATTTGGACTGACCTTAGGGAAACTTTTGATAAAGTAAATGGATCTAGAATTTTGTATCTTCATAGACAAATAGCCACCTTAACTCAGGGTATCTCATCAATTTCAGTCTATTTCTCAAAATTGAAGGAATTGTGGGCAGAAATTGATGCCTTGATGCCTTGTCCTGGTTGCGGTTGTGAAGAGTCTACAGTTTCTAATAGGATTGAATGAATTATATACTCAGTCTAGTAATCAGAATATGATGATGTCACCAACTCCTTCAATTAATAAGGTATATGTTATGATAATATCTGAGGAAAGTAGGAGATCATTTACTCCCCCTACACATGTGCCTGAGATAATGAAGGAATAGCCTTGTTTAGCAATAATGGAGGTTACATGGTTACTAACTCACCCAGTCCCGCCAACATTGCCATGTACAATAACAAAGGAGGATCTTCTAGTTTAGGACCTGTCTATAGGTACAAGAATAACAACCTCTACTGTGACTATTGTCATTTCAAAGGGCACACCAGAGATACATGCTATAAGCTGCTAGGATATTTAGCAGACTTCAAAGCCAAGAAAAAGACTACTTCTGTCAAGTATACTAGAGACAACAAATCTGACAATGATATCAACTCTGCTTCTGAGTGTGAGGTTACTAGTGCAACTGCTAATATGACTAGAAATGCAGCACCTTGTCAAGTTCAGAATCAGAACATTCAAGCAGGACTAGCAGGGATTCCACAATTCACTCAGGAGCAGTACACTCAAATTCTGCAGATGCTTGGTAAAGGAAATGAGAATGGTAACTCATATGTGACTACAGTTATAGCAAATGCAGCTACTACTACTAGTGAGGATCTAATTAAGTGGATAGTAGATTCTAGAGCATCAAACCACATGGTTAGTGATAAGCAAATTTTGACTGAAAGTAGCTTATATGACAAATCTAAAGACTGCAAAGTTCATCTACCTACTGGGGAGTCGGTTACTGCCAATCACATAGGTTCTACCTATCTTTTTCCTGGTCAAAAGATAACCAATATGATGCATATACCTGGATTCCAATACAATCTCTTGTCTGTATCAAAGCTGACAAAAGAACTAAAGTGTGCAGCCTTATTCTTTCCTGACTTCTTTATTTTTCAGGATCTCTTCAGTGGCAAAGTGAAGGGGATTGGTAGAGAGAACATTGGTCTATATGTGTTCAACCGTAATAGCAATCTTCATGTGGATTCTGCTGTGACAACTCTTTCACATTGTAATGCTCAAAAAAATGTCTCAAAGTCTATTGATGTAAATACAATAATTGGCATTAGAATAAGTGTAGACCTTTAGCATAAACGAATAGGTCATGTTCCACTCAGTACTCTTAAAAGGATGAAGGAGTTTCAGTCAGTAGAACTTGATAAATTTGAAGGTCATTATATTATTTTTCCATTAGCTAAACAATCAAAACTGCCATTTCCTTTGAGTAATATTGTCTAATACTTCCTTTCATACTATTCATGGAGATGTTTAAGGCCCTTACAGAGTTCCTACATATGATGGTAAAAGATATTTTCTAACCTTAGTAGATGATCACTCTAAGTACACTTGGATTTTCTTGCTACCTTCCAGAAAGGTGAAGTAATTGTAGTGTTAAGAAATTTCTTACTCATGGTTCAGAATGTCTATTCATGTTCTATAAAAGTACCCAGAACTGAAAATGGTTGTGAGTTCTTGAATTCATAAATGACAGTACTTCTTCAATCCTTTGGAATCATTCATCAGAGTTCTTATGTTTACACTCCTCAGCTAAATGGAGTAGCAGAGAGGAGAACACATACATTTTAGACAATGCAAGAGGCTTGAGGTTCCAAACATCAGTCCCTCTAAAGTTTTGGGGTTAATATGCTCTAACTATTATTTATGTGATCAATAGAGTACCTACACCTACTCTTTAAGGCAGGTGTCCCTATGAGGTGTTACATGGTCACTTGCCTTTATTAAGACACTGAGGGTGTTATGGAACATGTCACAGACCTCAAAAGAGGGGATAAATTCTCACCTAGAGTTGTTCCTGCCATATTCCTTGGTTATTTTATGGAATAAAAGGGATATAAAATGTATGTTATTCACTCAAAGAGTTTTAAAGTTAGTGAAGAAGTAGTGTTCAAAGAAGCTATATTTCCATTTAAACATCTTCCTACTACCATCTCCTCTCTATTTCCAATCCTAGACTTAACCATATTCCTTCCACTGCTCCTTCGACTTCATCTATATTAGAGATTGTTAAATCTGCTGAGTTAGCCTCAGACATTGTCATGCCAGAAGTAATTTTTCAACCTCCCGTCATACTGGACACACCAGTATCTGTTGCACCCAGTGAGACAGTTGATGATTCCAACCTTATAGCCCGTGACATTCCTATGTCCTCAAATGCACCAGAGTCAAGTAGGAAATCCACCAGAACAAGTAGACCACCTGTCTAGCTAAAAGACTATGTCACTTAGAAGTAAGGGAATGCTAACTGTTGTTATATCATGTCCAAATATGTTTTCTATGCCAACATATCTCATTCTTTTGGTATTGCTTGTACTTCTTATTCAGCTATTGCAGATCCTAAGTCTTATTCTGAAGTTGTGAAGAATAAATGTTGGATAGAGGCTATGCAGTCAGAGATTGCAGCCTTAAAGGATAACCACACTTGGAGTATTGTTGATCTCCCTCCTGGGAAGATGCCTATAGGCTGCAGATGGATACTCAAGGTGAAGGACACTGCATTGGGTGTTGTGGAGAGGTATAAAGCCAAGCTAGTGGCTAACGGCTATAGCCAAAATGAAGGACTAGATTACATAGAAACTCTCTCCTCTGTGGCCAAAATGGTCTCAATGTGATCTGTCATTGCTATTGCAGCAGCCAAGCATTAGCCTACCTACCAAATGGATGTCCACAATACTTTTTTGCAAGGTGATCTTCTAGAAGAAGTTTACATGGATATTCCTCAGGGGTTTGCAATCCAGGGAGGGTGTCCTAAGGTTTTCAAACTTCATAAGTCATTGTATGGCTTGAAGCAAGCCCCTAGGCAATGGAACAAAAAGCTAATTGATGCTTTAATGGATCTTGGCTTCACTCAAAGCCACTATGATTACTCTTTTTTCACCAAAAGGGAGCAGGTTGCAATGGTGGTTGTCTTGGACTATGTAGATGAGCTACTAGTGACAGGGAATTGTCCTGATTTGATAGTCAAAACCATGAATGATCTCAAACTCAAGTCCAAAATGAAGGATTTGAGTGAACTAAAATTCTTTCTTGGGATAGAATTTACTAGATACAGAAAAGGCATAGTAATGAGTCAAAGGAAATATGCATTGGAACTTATCTCTGAAATGGGACTAGGAGGATCCAAACCAGCTAGTACTCTATTGAAATCCAATGTGAAACTTACATCTGAAAAATATGATTCTTTCATCAAAGGAAACTCAGTACACTACAAGAAAAATGGTTATTAAGGACAATAAAACTGGTCCCTAATAATCTAATTCTGGTCCCCAAAAGTAAATTGCGACGGGACAAAGTTGGTCGCCACTTGTCGCTATAGGCTTCGCCGCTAAAGGTTAATAGGGACGAGATTTAAGTACTGGTCCTTAATGAGTTTTTCGCGACAAGTAAATTTTTGGCCTTTAATATACTTTTAAGGACCACGTTCTAGTCCTTAAACACACATGATCAATTGGTGCCTGAAAGTTTCAGCGACAAATTTAACCGGTCCTTAAAAGGCTTTATGACCAAAATTCTGGTCCTCCAAGTCTATTTATAATTTCGACCAAAAAACTGGTGTAAAAATTTTTATTGCCATAAATTGTGGCACCTAAATAATACATGTCCTTCCATGTCATGTTTTCAAAGATATTATACAATTAAAAATAAAATTATCAATAGTATTAACTAAAAGTATGGATTAACATCTCAATAGTATCAATATTTACAATAATTATATGTCACAATACTAGTTATACAATTCATCAGCCCAGAGAAAGCTAACAACTCTAGAAAATAATATAATGTTTTGTCTAATAGTTCTAGCAAAACAATAACCAATTTGTCAGCTTGTTCGAAGTCTTCAAACATGCATCTTGACTTGTAAACTAGAGTCTCCGAATCCTGTAAAATGAATAAAATAGTTGTTTAGAGAAAAGAAAAATGTCCACAAACCAAATCGCACAAAATATATTCCAGTTCATAAGAAATCAGGAGTTGCACTCCAGATTTTAGTTCCTAGTTACTCTGCATCTTCTTGGACCAACATATGCTAGTACCATACAAGTGCATTGAAAAACTAAATACGCCCAAATGCTTCAACGACATTCAAGATGTTATTAGAGGGCCCCTATATTTACTATACCATTTCTGTCAGACTACTACTAATATTTCTGCCCAACATATGCATGTCTCCTGAACAAAACATGTAAGTTTCTATCCTTTCAAAGAGCATAGAAACTTCACTTAAATCACTATATAAAGAATATGGAAGGGCAGCATTGTATTGGGAATAAAAAAACAGGAGACTTTTAGATGGAGGAAGTTAAGTGCGAGTCTTTGATGTCCACGATGATGAGAACATGGTAAAATTATGTTATTTTCCATTACCCGATACTAGTAATATAGGAATCAGGTTACTGTTTTTTCAATGAATATACAATGCAAATAGAAAGTGCCCATCTCATATGAGTTTTGGAATAAATAGACTTGTAGTTTCTAAAGAAATGATCTTTCATGGACTATCATCTAGATTTTGACTAGTTGTTGCTGCTACATGATGAGAGAAATAAAAGGAAATTGCATAATTATTTGTATAGAACAAGAAAAATATTCAAGCTATAAGGAGAAGTCATAGAGAAAAAAGTAATGCTAACTGCAAAACAAAAAAATAGTTGTCATAAATAGAGGACTCATTATTATCAACCCAATAGAACAGAAAAATTAATAAGCTTAGAAAATGCAATTAAATTAGCAACAGAACAACGTCCTGAATAAGAACGTAAGACGTACTACCTTGAAAGATGAGCAAGGAAAAATCTTCAAAAGCAGGAGACAACCAACATCATACTTCCAATGACTAATAAAATTTCCAACACTTGAAAAATCAATAAGATATTTAGGATAACAATCCAATCTTCATCATTGCAGGAAATTTCCTACTAAGATAGGTACTGCATATCATTTAATTTACTTAAAAGCTAAATGACCCACAATCCCACAGATTAGTCTTTATCTCTCCATCAAACCAATGAGCAAAGTTGCAAAGAAATCAACAACGATTTCTCTAGGTTAAGATTAACAGAGATCAAAGAAACACTCTCTACTATCCATGTATGGTTGACAAAAGAAATAAGAGTACTAGATATACCTGAGGAAATCCAAAAGCACGGGGACAAAAGTTAGAGCTTAATACACATAGAGCGTAGAAGTTCATGTCATTGTTGCAATAATTTGAAGTTGATTGTCATTTGGCATACATCCATGATATTGTAGTGAGATTCCTCATCTAGTACCCTAGTAGGATAAATCAATCGTCAAACACACATGTATTTGAGGCAACGAAGAGCATCACTTGAGTTTGTTAAGATCTAAACTCAACGAAACTTCCAAAATATTCATGACTTTGCAAATTAACTACCAAAGGTAAATCAAATTTATATCCATTAGAACATTTCTTGATAGGATTTTCACCTGAAATACAATGAAGGAAGGAACAATTTAGTATTCTCTAGTTTTGTCACAAAGCAAGTTTATAGCTACTTGTATGGAGTTCTAGAAGTATCTAACAAATAACTGGATTACAAAGATTCTTTTAGTATCGGTTATGTGGAACCCAAAATATTATGCGAAATTACGGTAAGGAAGACAAAGAAAAAGAGAGCCTTACAACACTGGTTCCTACAGAGCATTTTAGCAGTAGCTAAATGGAGCACATAATTTACACAAAGCCGAAATACAATCTATGAAACTCACCCAAAACTGAATGGTGCATATATATATATATAGGTAGTATGCATCTAAATCCCTAAATATATGTTTCTACAACATACAAATGGAAGCAATCAAATACACATTAACCCAACAATGTTCTATCACACATTTAGGGATAATCAGGAATATCTCTATATTTCAAATCAAAACTGAAGGCTACAAAGAATAGGCTGAACACCAAGCAGTTAGCATACTCAAATTAAAGAGGAAAAAAGGAACCTTTAGAGCACGGAATGATGAAAAAGAGGATAGCATCAAAAAATTGAACAGAAGAGGGATCTTAATGACACGATTTTGGAGACTTTACAACTGCCAATTTGACTAGGTTTATTAGTGATGGGTTTTTCAGCAAACGGCAACGATGAAAATTAATATTTTAGAAAGCGAGAAAGGGACAGTGAGATGAAGAAAATAGTGGTTGGCACTGCTAGAAGAATCATGTTTGAGTGTCTTCGACCAGATTTCAACTACCCTCAGTGGTCTCTCTCATAGTCATGTTCTTGAGAGGTAAAATTAGGTTTAGGGATTTTAAGAGACGAGAGTTATGTTTTTGAGAGAGTGATTTTGTAGTTTTTCTTTATTTTTTTCATTCTTTTCAGGAGCCAAATTGATATATGACGCTTAGTCCCCCTCGAGTTGGAGTACTAGCGCCAGTTATTGATCATTTTCACCCATTAAAAATATAAATTAGAGAATTGGAGACTGAAAATAAATCTTGTCCGTATAAGTATGTTTTTAAGGATAAGATCCTTAACTTGTCCCTAAGTGTTGGTCGCTAATAAGCCTTTTTCCTGTAGTGGTATCTGAAGTAACAAAAGATGAAAACCTATTCGTAGATCCATGTCAATAATCAGAGGCTCATATGAAGATTGCTATAGCTCACTATGACCGTAATTGATATTGCTTATGTTGTGCAAGTGCTCAGTCAATTTATGCACAAGCCAAAATAGTCACACCTTGAGGCTGCTCTTACAGTTGTAAAATACATCAAGGTAGCTCCTGGTCTAGGTCTACTAATGCCTTCAGACAGCTTTGGCACACTCGTAGCCTATTGTGATTCAGATTGGGGAGGCTATTTACAAACTAGGAGGTTTGTTACAGTTACAGGATATCTAGTGAAGCTTGGGGTGGCTACCATATCATGGAAGTCGAAGAAACAGGACATAGTAACTAGAAGCTCAACAAAGGCGACATTCAGAAGCATGGCTTCCACAGTTGCTGAACTGACCTAATTAACATGATTTTACAAGGAACGAGGAGTTTATGTCAACTGGCCTATTTCTCTATATTGCGACAGTAAAGCTGCTATTTAGATTGCAGCCAATCCTATTTTTCATGAGAGAACTAGGCATATTGACATTGATTGTCACTTTGTTAGGAAGACGATTATTCAAGCGATGATAAAAAAACTTTCATATTTCTACCAAGGAGCAACTAACAGACTTACTTACAAAGAGCCTTGGCAAACTGCAGCATGGCTATCTTTTGTCCAAGCTGGGGTTGAAAGACATATTTCAACCATCAGCTTGAGGGAGGGTGTTGAGATAATAGGATCTTAATTGTAGTTGGTTAGCTTAGTTAATGATAGTTGTAGTTAGTTAGCTTAGTTAATGATAGTTAGAAAGTTAGTGACAGCGGGACACAACAAAGGTAAAAGAGTTGGTTAATATACTGTATATAATTAAAGGTAGTTAGTCTTGTATAGTAATTTTCATTTCTGATAATCTGAGAAATGATCTCTCCATGGTCACGTTGATCTCGCCTCTTCCTTTTGCTGAAAATTGCTCTCCAGAAATCATCAATTACAAATTACTTGAAGTCGATGTAGGAACTAATAAGTTTCAAATCTTGAATCCGCCTTTGTTGTTAGAACTTAGATGGTCATTGTTAGTGATTAAGAGATATCACTACAACTCTCTGTCTGTCTCTAAATGGTTCTAACAACTTTTGACCATTTTTCCTAAGACCAAAATAATTTCATTATCCGAAGTTAATCATACACTGGTAAAGTAGAGTGTGACTTTTTCGTGGTGATAGTAAAAAAGTTGACAGATAAGTCATCCTTATTGTCACTCTACAGAACCGTACATGAGATCTTTCCACTCTTTTTGATCTTTTATTCTAGGAACTAAAATGGTTTTTCAGATTTTGAAGGGAGGAAACATTGACTCTAATTTTATGGTCCTCAAATTTTTTGAACTTGCAGGATCTTCCAAATTAAATTGCCATAGTTGTTAAACAAGATTCAATTAAGGAATCTTTGTTTTAACTCTACGGTTTTGAGTATTTGTCACTAGTCTATCATTTCAAATTAAATCTTGCCGTCTATAACGCAATTTCTTCGACGGCTTTTTCATTTTCGACATTCCAAACTAATTAGATTGTGTAGTATCAAATGTTTAAAAGTCGGCTTTTCATTGAACAATAATATATATTGAAATCGAGTACCTTCGTGATTGAAATAATGTAATTGTAGTATCTGAAATTAAGTACATCTTATAACTCTAGTAGCCAAATTATCACCTCGTGTCTGAAAAAAAAAAAAGGACTGGCTCTTGTACAAACATTTAATAATTACTCAGTTTACTTTATTCCCATCTAATACTGGTGGACTTTTTATTAAAAACAATTTATACTGACGTGTGAAAAACAAGTTTCTTTTCAAGGAGACATATATATATATATATATATATGGACATGATTATAATCTCCAACCCCCTCCCTTTTAGAAAGTAATGCTTACATATCATTTGAAAAGGATCTCGATATATTACTTTTCCAGACCCTAAAAACTTGAAGTTTAAGCACTTTTAGCCCATCATGGATATGAATCCATCTCTCGAGAATTGATAAAAGTTAACTGAAATTAGTTTTCAAGCTACTTGTTTTCAGAGGATATATAATTGACCATCATGTTGAATTACAGTGGATATCCGTGTGCAATTGATGGATCATCAAAGTTTATAAAAGCTGCCAAGTTAGCTAGTAGTGACTACTCGATCGATAACCATACAGTTCTTCACAAATGGTTCATTCCTTGAAGAGTGCCAACAAATGTTATCATATTTAAATTATTGGAATCAAAAACCTAATTGGGTAAGAGTCCTCCGATACTGTACGTAGACAGTAGACCTAGTTAAATAAATAAAAAAACTAACTCATCATCAAGTGAGGATTGTCCAGTATCATATATCGGAAACAACACCCATCAAGCAACATGGGAGACTGAACATTTCCTCTCTGACATGCCTAGAACTGAACATCTGGTGCACGAATAATGCAACGGAAGCCTAACATTGGATAAGATCGAAAATTAAAATGAGTATACTTTGAATCTAATTCAATCATATAATTAATTAACTCATGAGACGAGAATTATCTAAATTATATTAAAAAATCATAATTCATTCTCTCAACTAATGTTAGACACGGTTACATTATTCAGTGGAGTGACTAAGTGTTGGGTTTTACTCCCTCCATTCCAATTTATGTGAACCTGTTTGACTGAGCATGAAGTTTAAGAAAAAAATGAAGACTTTTAGAATTTGTGGTCTTAAACAAGTTCAGATGGGGTCCAGAGTATTTGTGTGGTTATAAAAGCTTCTCATTAAGGGTAGAGTTGTAACTTTAAGCTAAATTGTTACCAAATTTAGAAATGGTTCATTCTTTTTGGAACGGTCCAAAAAGGAAATAGGTTCACAGAAACTGGAACGGAGGGAGTATTAATTTAAACAAAAGGAGGTATAAATGAAAAATAGTGGGAAAAGAATAGAGGGAAATAAAATTTTGAATTAATCTCTTTTACAAAAAAACTTTGTTCCTCATTGGATAGGAAGAGGAAAATTATTATGCTTATATATGGAAGCGCATCTTCTAGCTCTTAAAGAGTTGAGAAGAGAGTAACCCTCGTGATGTCGTTGTCATCACTCTGCTCGGATTTGGCTTTGGATTTGGATTTGGCAACAGTGAGGGGATTAAATTCCTTAAGGTTACACAAGCAACTTGTGGGCTCGGAATTTTTGTTTTTTGTTTTAATCAACGTCTTTTGATTTTCTGATTTTGAATACAGAATACTACTTCCTCTGTTCCAGTTTATATGAACCTATTTCTTTTTTGGTCTGTTTAAAAAAGAATGATCCCTTTCTAAATTTGAAAACAAGTTAGCTTAAACTTCCAATTTTACCCTTAATGAGAAGCTTTTATAACCACACAAATACTCTGGATTTCTTTTTGATTTGTTTAGGACCACAAATTCAAAAAATCTTTATTTTTTTCTTAAACTCCATGTTCAGTCAAACAGATTTACATAAATTGAAACGGAGAGAGTACCAGTAAGTACATTCTCGCGATGAATATTTTTAGTCAATCATTTTTCTCTTTTGCGCAGGGAAGGGGAAAGTGGGAACTGGGAAAGAATGAACACCATACATAAGGATTAATGAGAGCCATGATGGATGAAATGATATTACATAGGTAAAACCTAGTAGTGAAGTTTGTGGAAATAGGGGATCGCACACAACTATTCAATCAAGAATGTTCAAGAAAGATTTTTGCATTTAGATTGCTATATGTGAAGTTTAAATTTAGTATGAGAATTATAGAGGAAGATACGGAGAACAAAACTTGATTCAACTTCATTTCAAGATGAAGTGTCCAGCAATAAGTGTGGAATGGGAAAGTGGGTCATTCCTGATTGAGAAAGAATTGATATACTTAGAATCCATGATGATCTGTGTGAATTCAATTTTAAATTTGTAGTTTTAAAGTCCATTAAACTTTATATTTTATCGTAATGAGTATTGGCGTAGTATACTATATGTTTGGAAAAAATTCAACTGCATATACATAATACGCCAAAACTCAAAAGTGGTAGGTTATGTAATTTCCAAGCCTTGGATCTGAGCAAAAATTTGTTATTAAATAGTAATTTTTTTTATTTACATTCGATACAATTAAGGGTGGCAAAATGGTTCAAAGAAAACAGTTAAACACCCATATTATCCACTAAAAAATGGGTTGGATAATGAACTTTTTAAAAATGGATCAAATATGGATAAGAACCATATTAACCATTTAGAAAATGGATAACCAATATGTATCATTTTTACATTTGTAAAGCCTCAAATTGGGGGTTCAAGGTTCATCAAGTTAGGGAGACTAAGAATTCTCCCAAAAGTGATCATATACAACAAGTCATGGAGGTTAACCCGTTTTTATCCGTATTAAATATGAGTCAGGTCGGATAATTGATCCATTTTTTCATTATCCATTTTCAACCCGAACCATATCCGACTCGACCCGCCCATTTGCCACTCCTAGATACAATATTCGAGACCACTAACCTGATTATTCCAAATTTATGTCGAATATATCCATTAAAAAACAAAACGCTTCTTAAAAGTTGTTCATCTTGCTCCGAAGAACTTTGTCTCCATTCTGCCCCGCGTTAAATGCTAAAGTTCTCTTAGGTTTCTCAACGTGAGGTTAAAAAATCCAAAACTTAAATCCCATCAATGGGAGCGCACCCTGATTGACTAATCAGATCTATTTCTTTTGCTAAAACATAAATGTATCTTTCCCTAACTTTTCTTTGTTCGGAATAAACCCACGTGAAGATAATATTCACGATAAAAACAGCGGAATAATAATAAAATATCGAGATACAGTAATTAACAGAAATAAAAAGAACAAAAACGACACAAATTTTTAATGTGAAATACCCTTTAGAATAAGGGGGAAAATTACGGGCCCGAGAGGAGAAAAATAATTCAATATAATGAGGAATTTTATACCGAGTAGTTCTAAGTAAAATACTCGAGGATCACTATACACTCAAAAGAAATAACTCTCTTTTAAGATTCCCACCTCACTACAATATGATTCACACTTTTTATTTTCCCTCACAGATTACATTGCCTGTGAATATCTCACACTGCTGTCTAACTCTTAGTGATATTTCTCTGAGATTGGTGTGATCAAAATGAGAACTGAAACTCTCTTTATATAGGCGAGAGCAACACCACTTGGACTAATCAGAATGAATTGTTGGTTGAAATTTGCATTCTAAATTGTTCTGACGCCCACCATTTACCAAATCTAATTTGGCAAGTTGAAAAATTTCTCTTTTTTTTTCTTTTTCATTATGGTGATGGACCCCACAATCTCCTGTTTCAGACCCATTCACCCGAAGGAGGTAACACTCGACTTTTAGTGCTTGAGTGCATGCCGGCAAGTTCTTTGCCCAATTCGAACTTGTCTCTTGGTACCACCTTGATCAACATATTTGCGGGATTCTCACTTGTAGAAATCTTCAAGAC
Source organism: Nicotiana glauca (assembly GCA_026770625.1). Taxonomy (NCBI): domain Eukaryota; kingdom Viridiplantae; phylum Streptophyta; class Magnoliopsida; order Solanales; family Solanaceae; genus Nicotiana; species Nicotiana glauca. Next base: position 4,586 of record MU711414.1, on the reverse strand, counting down.
TTTTAGAGATTCATTCTCTACCCTTTCTCGAATCTAATGATATCTCACGTCGATGTGTTTGGTCCTTGCATGTTACATAGAGTTCTTGCTAAGGTCTATTGCACTTTGACTGTCACAATAGACGACATACTCCTTCTGATGTAATCCAAGCTCTTGAAGGAACCGTTTAAACCATATCATCTCCTTGCCAGCTTCAGTAGCGGTACTATACTCTGTTTCAATTGTAGAGAGTGCTTTGATTTTTATATAGGCAGACCGGTTTTTTAATTTTGGGCCTGGTCTTTGTGTTGTCTATTTGGCCCATTGAATTGCCCAATTCATATTACATATTGTATTTTATATTTGTATTATTTTTTGTATTTTCGTATTATTATTTTTTCTTTTTCTTTTTCTTTTTTTTTTGTATTTTACTCTTGTATTTATTATTCCTTGTATTTTCTTTGTATTTTTCTTTTAATTTTCTGATTTTTCTGAAATTAAAGAGTAATTAATTTCTATTTTTGGTATTTTCTAATTAATACAAAAAATGGTATTTTGTTTTGATTTTCTTTGCTTTATTTTACAAAAATAAAAACAAATCATGGTATTTCCACATAATTATCAATAAGTTTCCACACAAAAATTATTTTTGCATATATTTTTTGGAATAATTTGCTTGGGGCAAAAATCACGTACTCACAGATATGACAGGTGATCTTGATAATCGTAAATCTACTACAGGATCCCTATTCACATTTTCAGGGGAGCTATATCATGGCAGTCAAATTTGCAAAAGTGACACCGTTTTATGAAGATGAATCTGGACCGTTGAAAATGTGATCAAACGGTCCAGGAATAGCGTTCATCTAATAAATGAAACGACGTCGTTCATATGAAACAATCGAGACCGTTCGTTTGATTCATCTAATGGTTGAAGATGAGAGCTTTATTAATTCACACGACGTCGTTTTGGGTGTAATTGCATCTGGACCGTTGGTACATTTAATCCAACGGTTCCAGATCATCCAAGGCTTTTAAATATACAAAACAATACATACACATTATTATACACATTTCGTCTCTTTAAACATAAACCCTAGCCACCCTAGGTTTCTCTCAACTACCTGCCGGAAACCTACCGGCGGGGAACACTACCAATTCAGATCAAACCACCACGAATACCCCATGATCTCCTTCGTCCCTCTTTCACCCTATCTCGTTGGTTTCCCTCGAAAACCTTTAGAAATCTTCGAATAAACCAAAAGGTATCGCCGAAACCCTACTCCGGCGACCACCACTTATGAACCAGTGTTTGCCATTAACACCATATGACC
>MU711413.1:60366-80901 GCA_026770625.1 Nicotiana glauca | reverse complement strand
ACTTTAATTGGAAAAACTCCTTCGCCCATCGTTCTTACCCCTCGGGGTGGGGGCGCGCCAAAAGGAGGTGTGACACCTTGTACCCTTTAGTTATATAAGGATATCCCACAAAGACATGGGGAGTGGTCCTAGGTTCAAATTTGTCTCTATCGACTTTAGGTATGATAGGAAAACACAAGCATCCAAAGCTTTTCAAATGGGAATATGCCGGTGCTTTATTATAGGGGATCTCAATTGGGCATTCTTCTTTAGGTAAGTGGTGAGAAGTCTGTTTATAATGTGTGTTGTAGCCAATACACATTCACCCCAGTAATGTAAAGGCAACTTTGACTGAAAAGGGAATGTCGTGGCAGTTTCCAAGAGGTACTTATGTTTTCTCTCCACGATTCTATTTTGTTGAGGAGTATAGGGAATTTTTTTGACGAACTATTCCTTTAGACTGAAAGAATGATTAGGCTTCCATGTTGCCAAATTTTGAACCATTATCATATCTAAGGTACTTGATAGTAGAATTGAAGTGATTTTCAACTAAGGATATGAAATTTTTGATGACTTGCAAAAATTGCTCTTGCTACTCAAGAGGTGAGTTCAAGTGGCCCTGTTATGATCATCCACTAAGGTGAGAAAGAATTTATACTTATCATGAGTGGAAATGTGGTAGAGTCCCTAGAGGTCTGCTTGAAGAAGTTCAAAAATGGAAGTAGTAGTGCTAGTCCTATAGGGAAATACAAGTCTCGGTTGTCTAGCCATAAGACAAATGGAGCAGAGGAAAGGTTGTTTAGTTGAGAAATGAACAAGGATAGAAGATATCCCCCTCATTTTGATAAAGGGAACATGGCCTAATCTGTAATTCCACAACAAATCATCTTGATTCTTGTTAGACAAAAAAGAATTTGAAGGAATCCACTGAGTTTTATTACTGATGGAATTATTTACAAAAGACTGTGAATTGTAAATGGGAACATTTATAGATGATTTAGAATGCTGGCAGTGCAAACTATTTACATAAGAAGAATTAGACAAAACAGAACAGGAAACAGGTAAAGAGGCATGTGTAGCAGAGCATGAATTCTTTAGCCTGTTTGAACATAGAAGGTACAAGCCATCTTTGACCTTGCCAATCTCCAGAGGCCTCTTCATTGAAGGGGCCTACAAAAGACAAAGAAAATCAGAGAAGGCAATCAAACCTTTAAATTGAGAAGCTAAATAGTGAATCGAAATAAGGATATACTTGACGGATGGAAAATATAGGACTCTATGTAGAACAATGTTTGGTGCTAATATGGTAGTTCCAATTTCTGTGACTTTAACTCTATAGATGTTTGGCAGTGTGATTAATATAGGATATACTAGGGTTTTAATGTGAGTGAGTAAGGATTTATTGAAGGTCATATAGTGAGAAACCCCAGAGTCTAGGATCCATATTCCAGCCCTTGATTTAAAGCATTTACATGAAAGTAGGCAAAAATCAACAAAAAGGACGGAAGCAGAACAAGAAAAAATACCTGCGAAGTTCACAACTCCACCAGTCACATTGTTGTCTGAACTATCTTATCCAGTGCTGGTCTGAAAGTGTTGGAGCAAAGTCACCAACTGCCCATACTGCTCCTAAGTGAGACTCACATTGGAATTGCTACCTTGAGTTTGTGTTTCTTCACCTTTATAGAAAATGAATCAAGTGGAACACTGTTTACATCAGTTGCAGTCCTTTCACCTTAATTGTACTTGGGATTCCAATTGAAATCCTGCGGATAGCCATGGAGTTCGAAGCATTTCTCTCTAGTATGGCTAGTGCGTTTGCAATGATCATAGAAGGGGCGAGGTCTAGTACTCGTGGAGGGATAATTGTTTGGAGTGTAGTTGCTTCTGAAATTGTTATGTACAGGCGTTCTGTTGTTGAAGCTATTGTATGAAGCTACATTAGAATTCAAAGAAGCGGAGTCGAGCATGAGTTGATTATGTGGCTTCATTTCTCGTTGTTTTTCTTCATAAATCAACAAGGAGAAGGCATGTGCCATGGAAGGTAGTGGGTTCATCATGAGAATACTAAGGTAGTGGATTCATCATGAGTATACTACCTTGCATTGTGGTATACACTTCGTTCAAACCCATGAGAAACTGAATGAGTCTTCTATCTTGTTCAGCCTTGTGCATATTCTCTTTAGCCCTACAAGTGCATTGACAACTACACTGTGACTTGGCATTTATCATGCTCAATTCTTCCCAAAGCTTCTTCATTTTAGTATAATATCCAGTAACAACAAGGGTTCCCTGAGCTAGATCATTGCTTTCCTTTTGGATTTGATATAATTTGGTACCGTTAGTCTGATCGTACCTATCTTTCAAATCTCTCCAAAGTTAAAAAGCATTATTCAACACTATCAGTGATTTCCTTGCACAAAGAATTCAGGATCCATGAGGTTACCATATCGTCGCACCTTTCCCACTGACAAAATTGACGAGGATCTAGATCTGGTCCTTTGTACTTGCCAATGATGAATCCTATTTTATTTTTAACTGAGAGGGCTCTAAAAACGCTTCTTCTCCAGGTTCAGTATCCAACGCCATTGAAGGGAGCCGTCACCAACATCACACCAGGATTATCCGATGGATGCATGTAAAATGGGCCGCTTGGGTTGACTCCGAGATCAGTACTAGCGACATGAGTTGAATTAGCCGATTCAACTCCAGAATCATTGTTTGGATCAAGGATAACCATGAGAAAACAATATCAATTTGTTGAAAAGAAAATAAAACGAGAAGAAGAGAATGTCAGATCGAGAAAAATTAGGGCAAAAGACGGAGATTGTGACTGTGGTTCTAGAATCTAAAAAACTAAGAGAAATTGGAGAGAATAGCGAGTAGAATACCTCGCTCTGATACCATGTAAAGATCTAAAAGCATTAGAGGATTAGGGCTCAAGCTTGAGGTACAATGGTGGAATCATGGAGGGTTCTCAAAGTAGAACATGGAAAACAGAGGAGAGAGAAGAGTCGGTTATATGTGAAAATGAACTGATTGATTGTATTAGAAACTCAACTGAGTATATATACATATTAAATATGGGACCCAATACTAATCATCTAAAACTATGTTAATACACACCTAAGTGACTATTAACATAATGATAAATACAATATACTATCTCAATAAAAGGCTCAGCTGATTGGTTTCAGGTGTACTATGTGTACAGTGTTATAGATTATTTTAACTTCAAATTGTAGTGGATTCAGTGTATAGCTCTAGACATAAATGCATGAAATTCAGTTAATCTTTGGGCGCTTGAGTGTGTTCTGCGTAAATTTTATTGATGATAAAAATGTCAGCTGTGCTAATAAGAGTATCTGACCGACTGTTCGAAGAGAAAGCCGCTGCTTTAGTCAGAGGATGGAGCTTTTCAGGAAATTTACAATTATTTTTTCATTGCTTTTCCGTGTCTTTTGCTATGAGACAAATGTTCCTTGGGCTTTATACACTATTGCATCCTCATGGCTGTTTTATCAGTGATAGTACATTAACAAGTGCACCAGTGCTTGCTCTTTTTCTCACTTCGTTCTCTTTGCTCCGAGGGTTTCTGATGTCCAGTGATACATAAGATGAGCATACTTAATAACGTGTTTGGACATAGATTTTCAAATACTTTTTGAAATATATGATTTGGGTGAAGTTTAATTTGAAATTGAAAATGTGTATGGATATAATTTTGACATGTTAAAGACTTTATTTTAAGCTAAAGAACTCCCAAATGGTCATGATTTGGCCGAAGAAAAAGTCTTAAGCTATATTTGAAATATGAAGTTTTTACTTTTAAAAACTCCCAAAGACTGAATTAATTCTATAAGCAAACACATATTTGAATTTTTTACCTAATCAAGCACATAAAAATTAGAAATTAGTGCGTTCTGCGGCTGGTTCACATGAAATAGTTGTCTCTCGATCTTTTCCATCAATTTGTTTGAAAGAAAGTGTCATCCTACTGTTAGTACCAAAGAGCAAGAGCATTATCATGAAACGAAGCAAATTCTCTGTTTCCTATTGATTTTGGACGGTCCATCTTCATACATATATAATATTGGAAGATTTTACCACCAGTGGATTCCAGCATAAGCATGAGTAAGAGACCTAAAAATAAAGTACACGAGGAAAAGTAAAAAACAATGTAATTACAGAGGATATCGTCACATCCATCTACTCCTGTCTGTGGACAAACGTTTTTTGATGCAAGAACACTGTACACTACATATTTTCTTGAAATATCCGACAATTGCTTAAAGATGTTTTTTGTACATTCACTATTTATTTTGTGACCAAATTGCAAGAATACTGTTTACAGTATTTACTAGTAACAACTAACCAAAATCGACACCAAGCATATAACTAGGAACAAAAAGCATATACTAATAAGGAACAAGATTTAGCTAATATACACTCATATATCAAATAATTTCAACAGTGTTAGTGAATGTTAACTGGTTATAGCAACTTATTTAGTTGATTAAGTTACTAAACTGAGATCACCACAGACAGTTACTATGATTATAAGTCACCTTAATCAGATCGTATACCGCAAATCTACAGAAGTTAAACCTTAAGAAAAATACTAACGAGGAAGTTACTTTGATGGGCTTAGAGTTAATGGGGCAAAAGATTCTTGGGTAAAGTCAACGAATTCAACACGGTCATTTTTAATTCTGAATAGAGTAAGATTGTCCTGAACAAATTATAAGAATTTGCTTATGGGTTACTCGCTCCGTTCCAATTTACGTGAACCTGTTTGATTGTGTACGGAGTTTAAGAAAAAAATGAAGACTTTTGGATTTTGTGGTCCTAAACAAGTTCAAATGGGGCCTAGAGTATTTGCAGTTTGGGGAGAGACCTCTTGCAGTTGATGTTCATGCCTTGTCTAATCGGTTCGTGAGGTTGGATAGTTTGGAGCCTAGTCAGGTATTGGCTTGTATGATTTCTCGGTCTTCTTTATATGATCGCATCAGAGAGCGCCAGTATGATGATCCTCATATGCTTGTACTTAAGGCAGACTTCAGTACGATGATCCCACAGATGTGACCATTGGTGATGATGGGGTGTTGAGGTTGCAGGGCCGGATATGTGTGCCCAATGTAAATAGGCTTTGGGAGTTGATTCTGGAGGAGGCACATACCTCGCGATATTCCATTCATCCAGGTATCGCGAAGATGTATCAGGTTATTGGTGGAGGAGAATGACGAAAGACATTGTGGGATTTGTTGCTCGGTGTCTCAATTGTCAGCAGGTGAAATATGAGCATCAGCGACCGGGTGTCTTGCTTCAACGGATGGATATTCCAGAGTGGAAGTGGATCACCATGGACTTTGTAGTTGGGCTCCCACGGACTTTGAAGAAGTTCGATGCTATTTGGGTGATTGTGGATCGGCTGACCAAGTTCCCGCACTTCATTCATGTGTGTACTACTTATTCTTTAGAGCAGTTGGCAGAGATCTATATTCGGGATATTGTTCATTTTCTTGGTGTCCCGGTTTCCATCATTTTAGATAGGGGCACTAGTTTACTTCACAATTTTGGAGGTCTGTGTAGCGAGAGTTGGGTACTCAGGTTGAGTTGAGCACAATTTTTGACCCTCAGACGGACGAGCAGTCCAAGCGCACTATTGAGATATGGGAGGACATGTTGCACGCTTGTGTCATTGATTTCGGAGGTTCATGGGATCAGTTTCTACCGCTTGTAGAGGTTCATGAGTATTCAGGTGGCTCCATATGAGGCTTTGTATGGGAGGCAGCGTAGATCTCCAGTTGGTTAGTTTTGGCTGGGCGAGGCTAGGCTATTAGGGACAGGCTTGGTGCATGATTCTTTAGACAAGGTGATGGTGATTCAGGAGAGGCTCGAGACAAAAGAGTTATGCTGACAGGAAGGTTCGGGATGTGTCATACAGGGTTGGTGAGAAGGTTCTATTGAAGGTTACACCCATGAAGGGTGTTATGAGATTAGGGAAGAAAGGTAAATTGAGTCCTCGGTTCATTGGACCATTTGAGGTACTTCGGAGGATTGGGGATATGGCTTATGAGCTTGCTTTACCACCCAGCTTGTCGAGTGTGCATCCGGTATTTCACGTTTCAATGCTCTGGTAGTATATTGGGGATCCAGTCATGCTCTGGATTTCAACACGGTTCAGTTAGATGGTGATTTGACTTATGATGTGGAGCCAATGGCTATTTTGGAGCGTCTGGTTCGAAATTTAAGATCAAAGGATATAGCTTCGGTGAAAGTGCAGTGGAGAGGTTGGCATGTGGAGGAAGCTACCTGGGAGACTGAGCAGGAGATGCGGAGTAGATATCCTCACCTATTTGAGGTTTCAGGTATGCTTCTTAACTCGTTCGATGACGAACATTTATTTAAGATGGGGAGGATGTAACGACCTGGCCGGTCATTTCATGAGTTACTGCTCCATTTCACCCAATTCTGCTTCGTATTGCTTTGTTTATTGGTAATATGTGTTATTGGGTTGGTTGGATTCGAAGAGGTTTTGGTAAGGTTTGAGACACTTAGTCTCTTTTGAGTAATATTAAGTTGGAAAAGTCAATCGGATGTTGACTTACGTATTATAGGGCTCGAATATGAGTTTCGATGGTTTGGATAGCTTTGGGAGGTGATTTGGGACTTAGGAGCGTGATCGAAATGTGTTTTGGAGGTCAGAGTAGATTTAGGCTTGAATTGGCGAAATTGAATTTTTGGTGTTTTTCGGTTGATAGGTGAGATTTTGATATAGGGGCCGAAATGGAATTACGGAAGTTGCATTAGATCCATTGTGTCATTTGGGATGTGTGTAAAAAATTCCAGGTTATCCAGACGTGGTTTGATAGACTTTTTAATCGAAAGCGGAATTTGAAAGATTTTGGAATTCTTAGGCTTGAATCCGATGCAAATTTGGTGTTCTTAAGTTGTTTTGAGTGTTCCGAGGGCCTCGGATGAGTTTCGGGTAGTTAAATGGATGAAATTTCATATTGAGAAGTTGCACATTTTGCTTCAGGTCTGTTACAGACCTTTTGTTCTACGCGATCGCGTATAAGGGGTTGCAATCGCGTAGGCTTAGTTTGAGGCCGAGGAAGAGTTTCCCTACGTGATCGCGTGGAATTGGTTGAGATCGCATTGGTCTATGTGGTGTATCTTCGTGTTCGCATGAGTCCTATTGTGATCGCGTGGGTTTGAGTGCTAAGGCTTCGCGATCGCATGGAGCTTGTGCAATCGCGTAAGGTTCAGTGGGGCTAGTCAGCATTTGTACTTTATGATCGCGAGGCTATTTACGCGATCGCAGTGAAGGAAATTTAATAGCTGGGCTGAATGTTTAAAAAGGTCATTTTCGTGATATTTAGCCTAAGTTCCTCCATTTTAGGGCGATTTTGAAGCTTTTTGAAGGGGATTGAAAGGGAATCAAGGGGGAATACCTGGAGGTAAGACTTATGGACTTAATGCTCAATTCTAATGTGATTTCTACCTAATTAATAATGGAAATTGTTGAATTAACCCTAAATATTGAAGAACTAGGGCTTGTAATTGGAGACCTAGAATTTGGGATTTGAGGGGTCGTTTGCGGTTGGATTTTTGTGCTCTTGATATGAATGAACTCGGGGAGTGATAAGGATTCTATTGATGTAATTTTTATCCGATTCTGAGAAGTGGGCCCAGGGGTGGGGTTTGGCCAATTTCGGGATTTGTGTTGTAGTTTGATTTCTTTCGAGTGGACTTTGTTCCCTTAGCATATTTTGATGGCTTTGCACTGATTTTGGTTAGTTTTGGAGCATTTGGAGGCCAATTCGAGAGGCAAAGGCATCGCGAGCCAGAGTTTGGATCGGATAAAGGTGAGTAATGATTGTAAATATTGTCCTGAGGGTATGAAACCCCGAATTACACATCGTTGTGCTATGTTGAGATGACCCACACGCTAGATGACGAGCGTTGGGTCGTGCACTGTTGCGGATTGTGACTTAGTCCATCCCGAATGATTGTTTTACCGCATATTTGATTGAAAATTATTTGCTATCATTATGTTTTGGGGCTGAATGCCATATTTGGACTTCGTGCCAACTGTTTCGACCCTTAGGGCATTTTTACTACTCTTTACTCACAGTTTTGAATTTATATATGTGCTCAGTCATGATATCTTACACTGTTTTTATAATTCAGCCATGTTTACTCTATTTTAACACTTAAATGATATTTTTGGGTTGAGCATCATATTCTACTGTGCCCAAGTGGCATTTTGAGATTTCTGACTGAGTGGGACCTAGGGCTTGTGTTGTGAGGATTATTATGAGATCGGGCTACACGCCGCAGCAGTGTTGTATTAATTATGATTGTGAGACCGAGAACCTATTTGATTATGCCAAGAGATAGATTGATATTGCGCTTGGGCCGTAAGGGGCCAATTCCGAAGTCTATACACCCCTAGTGAGCGCGAATACCCATTGTGATATGAGATATAGCCCGAGAGGCTGGTGTTGTTCCATGTTATTGCCCGAGGGGCTGATTCTGTTGACATTGTACCTGAGGGGCGAATTTTATGTGTTTATCTTTTCTGGCCGCCTTTCATTTACTTGTTTAACTATTAAAAAAGATTTTTAAAGAAGCTTATACTGAACTAAGGTGTTTTATGATATTTCACTATTTTATTGCACATTATTGGTTTTTACTCTGTCTCTTATTAGCATGTTGTTGTATTTTTACGCGATTTCTTATCGCTCAGTCTTCATTTGTTGTCATTACTCACTGAGTTAGAGTATTCATTTTATTCCCTGCACCCTGTGTGCAGATTCAAACGCTTCAGGTCCTGCTAGTGAGGGTTGATAGCTTCCAGCAGATTTTCGGAGTCCACTAGGTAGTTGCTTGACATTCGCAGCCCAGTGTTTCTCCCTCTTATCATTATTTCTTTCCCCTGTACTGGATTTTGTAATAGACTGTGTAGCCCCTTTTCCATATTCCTAGACTTATATTAGATGCTCATGACTGGTGACACCCTGATGTCTGGTTGTGTTGGGTTTTCCATAAATTGTACTATTTCACTTCTATTTTGTGATTATTAGCATGTTAATGACTTAAATTTTGTTATTATAATTGTTTAAAATGGATTGGGAGTTTTGTCGGCTGGCCTTGTTTCACGAGTGACGCCATCACGAGCAAGTCTCGGTTTAGGGTCGTGACAATATGGTACCACATGACCACAATAGTAAACTATATTATAGTAAGGTGTATAAAGTGCATTAAAAGTGAATAGTATTTTAAGTAATTTGGGATAATTTTTAATTACGTGGGTAATTGATTAATTACCAGATAGCATGATATTGATTAATTAATTAATTAATTATTGGATAAGATTATTAAATCTTTCACGTGGCAGCCTCATAACATAAACTAAGTGACTCTTGCTTTATTTTAAGACGTGGAATACATCTACTAAGTAGAAGCGAGTCTATTATTATAGCATGGATAATCCAGCGTCCTATCTATGAAAACCATATTCTGGTTGCATTATGCTCTGTATTCCATGGAAGCTCATACTGGTAAGAACTCATCAACCTGTGACTTTTCAACTAGTAGGCCCAAAGCAATAAGAATACGTATCTTCTTGTATGTTCACTCAATATGTCAAAAAAAGGGAAGAGATACAGAATTTGTTTGGAGATGGACTCCAACATCTTTTCATTTGTGTTTCCCTTGTTAGATACGCCACTGCAGACACAAAAGATTGCACATAGTGGATTTATCCATTATGCTTAAGAGAATACTTCCCTTGAACTTGGCCTTTGCTATGTATGGGGTTTAAGGATCGATAATTTGGAGATGGCAAAACTTGTTCGTAGTCAACAAAAGCATGGTAGTGCTAGGAAGAATCGGTTAGCAGTTTAAAGATATTGAATTATAAATGAAGAAGATCAATCTGTGATTGGTAAAACATCCAATAGTTACATGCAACGTTATATGAATTTTAAATATGGTTGTTTAAGTATAAACAAAGCAGCATATCTAGAGAGGTCATGGAGGATGCTAATCTTAGCTGTAGCCGCTAATAAGGATTTCATGGAGGATGCTAATCTTAGGTGTAGCCGCTGAATGAAATATAAGGATTTTTTCCTACTTTGATACGACGTTACGTGTTCTTCACAAAAGACATGTGCTAGAGGGATTGTCTTGAGAATTGCTCCAGGTATGTTAAGGATATCCATTCTTTCTTTTTTTGCATGATCTAAATGATACAAAAAATGAAACGATTTTATTCATAAAATACTTGGGGTCTCTATAATCTTGATTCCCCGTGTGTCATATTATTCTATAATTTGTTCATGGGTTTCAAAAATACGTAAGTTAGTAAAGTTTATTTCATGATATTAATCAGAGGCATAATGGTCTTACGACGTACTGAGAGATTTTATTAACATATTTTATATGCATTTCATGCTTTTATACATGCACAATGACCCATGACCAGATAGCGTTATATACACGTATATATATGTATATGGGATATGAGAAAAGTTATGGCGTTAACGCACCACCACCTGATCAGCTGGTATACCTGATAATTTTGCCCACAGTGGTCGAGATGACATGATGGAATGCCCTCAAAGTCCTGATGATATTATGAACACATGTACCTATGCACGACATGACATTTATATGCATATGCATGACACTATAAGTATTATATGATTTACAGAGTTATCCCGACTTATAGGTTGAGTCCTTTACTCCATGTGTTATTCCATGTCCTTAATTAATATTGACTTACTGTTATGTTTCAGATATGCCTTACATACTCGGTACATTATTCGTACTGACTTCCTTTTGTTGAGGATGCTGCATTCATGCTTGCATCTATAGACAATCAGTTTGATGAGCCCTCAGAGTAGATGACATTGGCATTTAACGAAGGATTGGTAAGACTCCATCTCATCCGGAGTGCAGCGGAGTCTCTAAGTCATAGTGTTAGTGTAATGCTACGAACTTATGGGTAGGCCGGTACCCTGTCCCATTTAATATCGAATAATCTAAGAGGCTTTGTAGACAGATGTTCAATTTTTTTACAGTATGTCAGAAGTCTTGACGGCCCATATGTATTCATGTTTTAAGAAAGATAGTTCAGTGATACATTATTGCCCACTTATAGTTGTACATTACGAGTTGTGGCCATGTTGGGCCATGATAGTTAATAAAAAATAAGTTTTAGAGTGGTTCACTCGGGTCAGTGCGGCTCCGGGTGACAGCCATGCCTCCTAAAGTTGAGGCGTGACGTTTTAGGCCCTTGTGTTTTTAAATTGTAATTTTAAGCTGATGTTGTATTTTTCATATGAGTTTTGTATTTCTATTCTTAGTTGCTCATGAATTATCATACTAATTCTTGGGATAGTTTTATTTGATTTATTTTTTTAACTTTATTATATATATAATAATCTTCAACTTGAGTTGTATTTCTATTGGTTAGTTTGCCTAGCAGGTTGAATTAGATGCCATCAGGACATGGCAGGATTTAGGCCATGACATATGATATCAAAGCCAGGTTTCACAGGTCTTACGATTCATGAGCAGTGTCTCAGTAGAGTTTATTTATGGATATTTTGAATGTCATATCTATAAGCGAGAGGCTACATATGCATTTTGTAATGATCTGGCCGGCCTTTTTAGGTAATTTAGCCGCAATACCCTAAATTATACTTTCTCCATACTATATTGTGGTTATGTAACTTGATAGGGTATTTGGTTTTGGTTTCGGGAAGAAATGGGACACATGGTCTCTAAGTTGAAAGTTTGAGTAATAAGAGTTGACCGTAACTTGACGTATATGTAGAAGACACCAGAATGGAGTTTTGATGATACCATTAGCTCCGTATGATGATTTTAAACTTAGGAGCGCAACGAGATGTTGATTTGGAGGTCCATAGGTCGTTTCAACGTACATTGGCGAAAGTTCAAAAGGAAAAGATTTTTGGGAAGTTTGATCGGGAGTTGACTTTATTGATATCAGGGTTGGAATCCAATTCAAAAATTTGTAATAGATCCACAATGTGATTTATTACTTGTGTGCAAAATTTGAGGTCAATCGGGCTTGATTTGATAGGTTTTGGCATCGAGTGTAGAAGTTGGAATTTCTTAGTTTTCATTAAGCTTGTTTGGGATACGATCCCTATTTTTTGCAATGTTTGATGTGATTTGAGGCCTCGACTAGGTTCTTTTCATTATTTAGGATGTGTTGGCATAACTGGTTGAGATCGCGGGGCCTCGGGTGTATTTCAGATAGTTATGACATCAAATTTTGGACTTGGAAGACTATTGAAGACCTGCGGTGTTCAGGTCTGATTTTCTTATAAGCGACCGTGTTGGAAGGCCCCCGATCCCATAGGCATAACTGGACATCTGAAGTTTTGTGTTATGCGATTGTATGGGAAGGTCCCGCGATCGCATAGTGTGTTGTCCATCAGTTCGTTGCGAGCATGTGGGTTAAGCCTCATTCACATAGAGGAAAGGAGGGAGTTGGCGATTCAGGCGTCTTGCTCTACGCAATCACATGGTATTGTCCGCAATCGCGTAGTTCTGAGTGAGCTATGCTTCAAGATCATGTGAATCCGTCTGCAATCGCATAAGGTCAATTATAGGCAGTAAAATTTTGTGCTTCGTGATCACATAGGGTAAATGATTGGGCAACAGATCTTAAATGAGACTTCATCTCATTTTCTTTTTTTGGCCATTTAGAGCTCAGGAAGAGGCGATTTTCAGGAGATTTTCAAGAAAAACATTGGGTAAGAATTCCTAACTCAATTTTGGTGAAAGTACCTGAATCTATTATTATTTTTAGCATTTAATTGGTGTTTTAAGTTGGAAAACTATGAAAAACCCTTTGGCTAAATTTAAGGATTTGAGGTCCGAGTTTTGATAATTTTTGTATGGTTGAACTAGTCATTGAATGGGGGTTCGGATATTGCAATTTTTGTAAATTCGATACGTCGGCCCTGCGATGACTTTCCAAATTGACTTTTTAATTTCTTTGTAAATTTCATAATTTTTATTGTTCAAATTAGTTTCCAACAGTTACATTTATAGTATGAAATTATTTTGGCTAGATTCGAGCCATTCGTGGTTGGATAAACGTGGAAAAAGCTTGCTATTGGATTCAGATAGTATGATTTGACGTAAGTTACTTGTCTAACCTTGTATGGAAATATTCCTCTTAGGATTGGTGTTGTTCCAAAAAATTGCGACTTGTGAAGACTGTGTATGTGAGATGATGAGTATGTATACGGTCTAAATATAAAAAAATCTGGCTTTAACTGTGTAAATCCTTGTCGTGTATTAATTGATGTAATTTGTCATGTTAAACTTATCATCATTAGTCTATTTCTATATGTTCTATTTGCCTTACCTTTTACTTGCAAATTGCTCTATTTGTTTAGTTGAGGTTTTGTTCCTTTTTATTCCGTGTTCATTATTTGAAAGTTGAATTACTTATTTGAATTATTAAAATATGAAATATCCAATGTTGAAATTGGTATTGAGACAAAGTGTTAAATTGTGAGAATATTATTTTGATGTGTTGTTCACTCCCGGATATTTTGCTAAGATTTTATGTACTTTGTGGTTGAGATGTGGGCTCCTTTTTGTGGAAAGTAATTTATTGTTGATTTCTTTGGCAAGTTGTAATATTTGGGCACTTGAGGTTCAAATTGTGATATGGTATGATATTGATACGCATGTGGTAGTATAAGGTCTGGGTGTTAAAATGCATGTGGTGGTATAAGGGGGACTAAAATGCGAGATGTTATTTTGGGAAATATATTTTTTAAAACTAAATGTGAAGGCTCCCGCAGTGGTATAAAGAAAGATTGTGAATTTATTTATGATTACGATGAAGTACCTCAAGAGTGCCCTTGCTAATATTTTCCATTGTATACTTGTCTTTGGTTGTTTTGTTTTTCTTAATAAGTAAATTCTTGTTTCCTTCCGTGGTTTGTTATTGTAACGGTCCGACTGGTCATTTTGAAGAATTGCACTCGATTCGGTAGTTTGAGGTTAAGAGAAGCTTCACATTATGTACATCGACCTATGTGCTGGGTTGGATTCTGTTTTCGGATGAATCAGAGTCGAATTGGAAAGAAGGAACATAGTTCTAGAAACTTAAGCGGAGAGAACTTGATCGGAATTTGACTTTTGCGTAAATAGCTTCAGAATGAGTTTTGGATGACTTCATTAGGTTCATATGGTGATTTTGGACTTGGGTGTGTGTTCAGATCGGATTTGGAGGCCCGTAGGGTAATATGACGCATTTTAGTGAAAGTTGAAAAAGTTGAAGTTTAGAAAATGGAGAGGTTTTAACATAGTTGTCTTTTGTGTTATCAAGATCGGAATGCTATTCCAAAAGTTGGAACAACTCTGTTATATCATTTGGGACTTGCCTGCATAATTTGGTGCCTTTTGGAGTTGATTTGATGTGGTTTAGACGCTTGGTTGCAATTCTAGAAGTTCTTGAAGTTCATAGTGATTTTCATGCGTTTGGGCATTTGATTCGCGGTTTTAGAATTTTTGAAAGTGATGTGAGAGTGGGGATAAGTGTGTATGATGTTATAGGATGTGTTGGTACATTTTGTTGAGGTTCTGGGGGGCCTCGAATGTGTTTCAGGTGTCACACCTCCTTTTTCCTATACCCCGTAAGGGATGTATGGGAGTTATTTTCGATTAAAGTGACAATCAAAACGTGATTATATTATCTTAAAAAAATAAGAGTCTCCACGAGATAATTTAAGGTGTCCCAATTCACCATTTTAAATCCCGAATCGAGAAAAATATTGACTCTGTTATACAGCCTGCGAACACAGAAATCTGGGTAAGGAATTCTGTTAACCCGGGAGAAGGTGTTAGGCATTCCCGAGTTTTGTGGTTATGGCATGGTCGCTTTGATCATATGTGGCTTGACTAAATTGTCTAATTACTGACTTTAGAACCTATGTGCATTTACCTTTCACCGCTCTTTAATTAAGAAAATTATCTTGAAACGGGTCACGCGTACGTATACTCATTTGTTTGGCGCGTCAAAAATCATATCACGCGAACGTGTCCACAACTAATAATGCTTTATTATTATTAAAAAAAATGCGGATGTTCAATTGCACAAATTCCATTATACTCCGTTAAAGATTCTGACACTAACCACTAACTTGACAGCTTAATTAATCTAACAATTTAATATTCGTTCAAGAACAGAGCGTAAATATGTGCAGTTATGCCTTAGAAAGTGTGCATCAATTTGCCTTATGGCATATTTCAAATTGGCATTGCTACGCCAAGTTATTATATGGAAATGGAACTTTAAATTTCGAGGAATGGAACAAAATGGATAGAAAAAAGAAACATCAGTTTTAGGAATTGAATGTAACTCTGCTCATTTGTTGGTAGAAACCGATCAAACAGTCAATGAGTCACGTGCTATGTGAGCCACTCAAATTGTCATGCCAATCATTAATTATATAATGTAAAAGTACCATACACTAATCACTAAAGATAACAAATTATAGAATAAGTGTTTGATTAACAAAACAATAATCGCATATCTCACTTTTGTGGTCCATAATACCAGAAACTATTAGCGAATTAAGCAATAAACAAATTAAGCACATACGATAGCAAATCAGAGAACTTAATTAAAAGCAAAGGCTGAAATAATTTCAAATTAAGATGAGGAAAAGATATGACCTCAATTAAAGCAAAAACTTCTTCACTTTTACTTAGAAATTCCAGCCAGATATACAACAATTAGTCCGCTTCAATCGTAAAATAATAGTGAGCTTGAATTGCACTACGACTGAACCGCAAACGGACCTTGGATCCGTAACCTCGAGCGAAAATGCACTGCTTAGACTGATTTGAAATAGAACCTTTCCCGTTGTTTTTGCTCTTTTGCGTTTGGATGGCAGTAGAGTTGGTTTCCGGTGACCTTGATGGTGAGAACAAGAAGACACAACGACGGGGAGCTTTGGTTGCTGGGTGTGGGTTTTGCTAGAGATGAAGAGAGATGGGGTAAGATGAAAGAGATGAAGTCAAGGGGGGTGGGGGTCATTTTTGTATTACAGTGGCGGAAGGCTCCATAGGGGTATAGGTTTTTACTTTTTCAGATTTTTCTTAGGTCCCTTGGTCTATAGGTCTTCTCTTCTTGTGTATTTTTGTGTGTAGAGGTCTTAGAGTCTAGTGTGTATTTATATACATAGGAAGGGATTTTAGGTTAAGGGGGTATGGATTTGGTATTATTGGACCTTAAAATTGGGCCAAAGAAAGAAATAAAATAGACTACAAGATTAAAATGGGACAAATTAATCCAAGACTAACTCTTCCTTCTAAATATAATTTATAATATAAAATATAAAACTAGTCTTAATTAATTGAACTACACTATATTAAAATATGAAACTGTTTTTTATATGTTTTCAAGATTATATAAAAATAAAGATAAGGTACTATTTTTGTATATTTTTATATTTAAATTTATGAAGGATACGCAAGCTAAAATATTTTTATAATTTTTATTTTCTTATGACGAAATTAAGTAAAATAAGTTAAAAATAGTTGAAATAACTATATTAGGCCTAAATTAAATATTTACATGCTAAAATATAAAAATATTGGGGAGGGTCAAAAATCACATGTCTACAGCTGCCCCTCTTTGATTGGAAAGACGAAGTATTTTCAGACGAAGAACGACTAGACAGACTTTTTGACCCGACCCTTATTTCAGGAGACCGAAACTAAGAGAAAAGGAGAATGTGACCGAGCCCTGGTATCTGAGCTGCCTACATATCCTTGGCTATAAAGGAATCATGCCACGTGTAGTTCAGAGCTGAGTGAAGTGATGGAGTATACCGAGGTGGAGAGCCAGTCGAGGTGCCGTTCCGCCGAGGTTCCGGTTCGTGGTCCTGTTATTACATCAAAAATTAAAACATGAAAAAGACTAGCTAAGCCTGTCAACTACGAGTTACAAGATTCCTATCTATAAGTCTTCTGAAGCTTGATCTTGAGTCTTGAATGGTTCTTCATGCAGACTTTGGATTTGAATCTTCACGCTTGCTAGTTGCAGGTGCTAGTTCATTCTTCCTCAGCTTTTCAGACCAAACCCGGACACCACATCATGCTTGTGACTCCAATAATGTCTTAAGCAATTCACATCTTTGTCTACTTCTGCATTTGGATTCACTTTTGCTTTCTTTTTGTTTTTCCTCTTCTTTAATTATGTTGGATTGTGACTAACTTTCGTTGATCATCTCGGACTATTGACTCGCATTCTTTCCGCAAGCCTCTTTTGTTGCTGACTTGAATTGCATTCTAAAGTGTTTTCCCTTTCTCCAGGTGGACGCCTGATTGTTGAACTCGAATTGTAATTTGAGATGCTTTCACTTTTTCCAGGTGGATGCCTGACTGCTGAACTTGAACTGTATTTTGAAATGCTTTCCCTTTCTCCAGGTAGACGCCTGACTGCTGAACTTGAACTGTATTCCCCTGCTCTCCAGGTGGGCTTCTGACTGCTGAACTTGAATTGTATTCCCGTGCTCTCCTCGTGCGCGCCTGATCACTAAACTTGAATTGTATTCCCATACTCTCCAGGTGGGCTCCTGACTGCTGAACTTGAAATGTATTCCCGTTCTCTCCAGGTAGGCTCCTAACTGCTAAACTTGAATTGTATACCCGTACTCTCCAGGTAGGCTCTTGACTGCTGAACTGGAATGTATTCAAGTGTTCTCCAGGTGGGCTCATGACTACTGAACTTGAATGTATTCCCGTGCTCTCCAGGTGTGGGCCTGACTGTTGAACTTGAATGTATTTCCGTGCTCTCCAGGTGGGCGCCTGATTGCTGAACTTGAATGTATTCCCATGCTCATCAGGTGGGCGCCTGATTGCTGAATTTGAATGTATTCCTGTGCTCTCCATGTGGGCGCCTGATTGCTGAACTTGAACTGTATTTCCGTGCTCTCCAAGTGGGCGCCTGATTACTAAACTTGAACTGTATTCCCATGCTCTCCAGGTGGGCGCCTGACTGCTGAACTTGAACTGTATTCCCGTTCTTTCCAGGTAGGCGCCTGACTGCTGAACTTGAACTGTATTCTCATGCTCTCCAGGTGGGCGCCTGATTGCTGAACTTGAACTATATTCTCGTGCTCTCTGGGTGGGCACCTGATTGATAAACTTGAACTATATTCCCGTGCTCTCCAGGTGGGCACCTGATTGCTGAACTTGAACTGTATTCTCGTGCTCTCTAGGTGGACGCCTGATTGCTAAACTTGAACTGTATTCCCGTGCTCTTCAGGTGGGCGCCTGATTGTTGAACTTGAAATGTATTCCCTTGTTCTCCAGGTGGTCTCCTGATTGCTGAACTTGAAATGTATTCCCTTGTTCTCCAGGTGGGCTCCTGGTTGCTAAAACTTGAACTGCTTCTCCATGTTCTCCAAGTGGGTACCTGATTTCAACAAAATTGACAAAATAAAGAAAATTTTCTACCCTAATTTGGTAGCTGGGCACATATGTGAGTGTTAAGCTAAATCATGTTACCAAATATTCTAAGAATTTAAAAGCTAGATCTTGAACTGTACTCCTTTGCTCTCCAGGTTGGCGCCTGATTGCTGAAACATAAATTTTATTCCCTTGCTCACCAGGTGGGCGCCTGATTGTTGAAACTTGAATTGAATTCCCTTGCTCTCCAGGTGGGCGCCTGATTGCTAAAACTTGAATGTACTACCTTGCTCTCCAGGTGGGCGTCTGATTGCCAAAACTTGAACTGCTTCTCCCTGTTCTCCAAGTGGGTACCTAATTTCAACAAAAATAGATAAAACAAAGAAACTTTTCTGCCCCAGTTTGGTAGCTGGGCACATATGTGAGTGTTAAACTGAATCATGTTACCAAATATTCTAAGAATTTGAAAGCTAGATCTCATTATCCAGGAGGGTCCTAACAACTCCTAATTAAATAACAGTTTTAAATCTAAATTATATCTCCTAAAGGTATTACTTTCTCTACATCACTACTATAAAAATGACCTTTAGCGGCAATACAAAATAGCTTTAGCGGCAATAACTATAGCGGCTATAATTTTTACCAGCCATTAGACTTTTGCCGCTGATGCTGGGGTCGGCAAAGGCTTTAGCGGCATTTGTCGCAAAAGATGGTAAAAGGTATGGTTTATTGCCGCTAAAAATTATTATCTTTAGTAACAATTGTTTGCGGAAATTATAATGGCTACTAAATTCAATCCAAAACGGCCAACTATACTTCTTTAGTAGCTATTTTTATTGCTGTTACATTCAAACTAATTGCCGCTAAACATTCGTATATCTAACGGCAATTATTTGTGGCAATTATAATGGCTATTAAATTCAAACCAAACGGCTAATTATACTTCTTTACCATCCATTTTTATAGCTACTAAATTCAAACTAATTGCCGCTAAAAGTTCGCATCTCTAACGGCAATTGTTTATGGCAATTATAATGGCTACTAAATCCAATCCTGTCACGACCCAAACCCACACTGGCCGTGATAGCGCCTCTCGTGAAGACAAGGCCAGCCAACTAACCCAATTCACTTCCTTTTAAAATTATTTAAACATAAATGAGTAAAGTGATACAGCTTAACATCAATAATAATCAGGACTACAACCCCACACAACCCGACCGGGGTGTCACAAGTCACGAGCATCTAAGGAGTAGGTACACTACTATAGAGCCAATAATTTATATATACAAGATAAAAACCGGAATTCAAAGATGACGTGCGGTGCCGCGAACGCTGGCGGTCACCTTTCTCCACTACCATAGAAGGCCTTCGGTCCGCTAATAACCCGCTAATAACCCGCTACTGGGTGAACAATACCTGCAACTGCACGCGAGGTGCAGGGAGTAAAGTGAGTACTTCAAACTCAATGGTAATAATAGTAAATAATAACTGAGCGGTAAGAAATCACTTAAAATATGTCGTCATGCTGTATAGAAGCAGAGAAAAACCCTTCAATTGAGAAAAATCAGTGAAAACTGTGAAAATCCTTTAGAAATATCTTGGCTCAGTTTAAAACCTCTTTTTTTTAAAATGATCTTTTCAACAGTTGCAAAAATAATTTCAACAAGTAGAAATAATCAGAAATCTTCCCCTCGGGCTCTATATCAACTTCTCAGTACAGTATCAGCCCCGCAGGCTCACTCTCAACTCACAAAGTACAACATCTGCCTCTCGGGTTCACTCCCAACTCACAAAGTACAACATTAGCCTCTCGGGCTCACTCCCAACTCACAAAGTACAACATCAGCCTCTCGAGCTCACTCCCAACTCACAAAGTACAACAACAGCCTCTCGGGCTCACTCCCAACTCAAAAGTACAACATCAGTCTCTCGGGCTCACTCTCAATTAACAAATAACACCAGGGTGTCTGGTAAACAGTGCAAGAAGTAGCATGGATGCCAATGATATGAGTGCTGAATGTCATGACAACATTACAAAATAAGAACAAATGCATGAGTGCAATGCAATGC
>MU711413.1:31618-52550 GCA_026770625.1 Nicotiana glauca | reverse complement strand
GTGAGACCTAGTAACCTAGGCTCTGATACCAACTTGTCACGACCCAAACCCACACTGGTCGTGATGGCACCTCTCGTGAAGACAAGGCCAGCCAACTAACCCAATTCACTTCCTTTTAAAATTATTTAAACATAAATGAGTAAAGTGATACATCTTAACAGCAATAATAATCAGGACTATAACTCCACACAACCCGACCGGGGTGTCACAAGTCACGAGCATCTAAGGAGTAGGAACACTACTATAGAGCCAATAGTTTATATATACAAGATAAAAATCGGAATTCAAAGATGACGTGCGGTGCCGCGAATGCTGGCGGTTACCTTGCTCCACTACCATTGAAGGCCTTCGGTCCGCTAATAACCCACTACCCGGTGAACAATACCTGCAACTGCACGCGAGGTGCAGGGAGTAAAGTGAGTACTTCCAACTCAGTGGTAATAAGAGTAAATAATAACTGAGCGGTACGAAATCACATAAAACATGTCTTCATGCTGTATAGAAGCGGAGAAAAACCCTTCAATTGAGAAAAATCAGTGAAAACTGTGAAAATCCTTTAGAAATATCTTGGCTCAGCTTAAAACCTCTTTTTTTTTGAAAATGATCTTTTCAACAGTTGCGAAAATAATTTCAACAAGTAGAAATAATCAGAAATCTGCCACTCGGGCTCAATATCAACTTCTCAGTATAGTATCAGCCCCGCGGGCTCACTCCCAACTCACAAAGTACAACATCAGCCTCTCGGGCTCACTCCCAACTCAAAAAGTACAACATCAGCCACTCGGGCTCACTCCCAACTCACAAAGTACAATATTAGCCTCTCGGGCTCACTCCCAACTCACAAAGTACAACATCAGCCTCTCGGGCTAACTCCTAATTAACAAATAACACCAGGGTGTCTGGTAAACAGTGCAAGAAGTAGCATGGATGCCAATGATAAGAGTGTTGAATGTCATAACAACATAACAAAATAAGAACAAATGCATGAGTGCAATGCAATGCATATGACGATACACTCTAGTACCCACTGCGGCGTGCAGCCTGCTCCATTTATTTATCGTCGACGGCGCTCACTGGGGGTTTGTACAGACTCCGGAGGGCTCCTACAGCCCAAGCGCAATAACAAGCCATCTCGTGGCATCACATCTAGTCTCTCAGCCTCATATCAATATCAGTATAAACATCCAGGCACTCGGCCTCAATATCAATGTAACACCGATGCGGCACGCAGCCCGATCCACCCATAATCAATATAATGCTGCTGCGGCGCGCAGCCCGATCCATGCTTAATCCAGAAAAATCATCATAAGCCCCTTGGGCATTTATAAAACAGTAGTCCTTAGCCCGAAATATCATTTAAAATATCATTTGAGTTTTCAAAACTTAGAAGTATGGCTGAGTTTGCAAAACAGTATTTAAAATCTTGGACTGAAATCAAATGATATACACGATATATTAAAAACAGTAATATCAATTCCCGAAGGATTCACATAGTTGGCACGAAGTCCAAACATGGCAGTCAGCCTATAGTATGATGATACAAGCAGTTTCAGTCAAATACATGAAAAAATCAGCAACAGGGACGGACCAAGTCATAATCCCCAACGGTGCTCTACCCTACGCTCATATCCGGCGTGCAAGTCACCTCAAAACAGCACTATGATGTGCAAATCCGGGGTTTCAAACCCTCAGGATATCATTTACAAGTATTACTCACCTCGAACCGGTGAAATTCCTCGCTCGCTCAATGCCTTTGCCCCTCAAATTGGCCTCCACGCGTGTCGAATCTAACCAAAAACAGAGCGAATATATCACAATATACCAATGGGACAACACCCAATCGAAAACAATCGAAATATAGCAAAAATCTCGAAACTAGCAAAACCCGAGCCCCGGGCCCGCTTCTCGAAAAATTATAAGCTTACATTACCGGATTCCTCATCTCGTCACGAGTCCATACATACTAAGAACTCCCAAATCCGAGCTCAAACGACCTATCGAATTCCAATTTGAAATACTAAAACTCAAGCCCTAGCTTTACCCCCTTTTCAATGGATTTCCACCAATTCCATGTTAATTCTACCATAAACTTGAATAATTAGGCCAAGGAACTTACCTCCATTTGATTCTCAGTCAAAACCCTCGAAAATTCTCGCCCAAAGCTCTCCAAGATGCTCAACAATGGAGGAAAATAACCCCCAAGTCGCGGATGAAATGCCATTTTAAAACCCTCTGCCCAGGCCGATTTTCGCTTCTGCGGTCCACTGACCGCACCTGAGGTCATGCTTATGTGGCAATTTGACCACTTATGCGGTCCAACTCAAAAACTCCTGGGAACGCTTTTGCGATCCAAACACCGCTTATGCGGTTTCCCCTCGACCGCTTCTGCGGTCTAAAATCTGCTTACGCGGCCCTGCTTACGCGCTCCACCTTCCGCTTATGCGAAAATCCCCTAAGCCACTCATGATCGCTTCTGCGACTTTCCCTACCGCATCTGCGGAACCATTTATGCGGCTCCTTTGCCGCAGATGCGGAAATACCAGAAGACTGAAAAATTTGACCTGCAACACATGCTTCAAACTCCCGTTTAGTCATCCGAAATCACCCCGAGGCCCTCGGGACCTCAACCAAAAACACTAACACATCCAACAACCTTATTAAAACTTGTTCCCATCCTCAAAACACGTCGAACAACGCTAATACCATTAAAACACATCGGATTCAAGCCTAGTTTTCATCAAAACTTCCAAAATGCGCATTCTATCAAAAACCCGACCAAACGACGTCCGAATGACCTGAAAATTCGCAGACATATCCAAAATCACCTAAAGAAGCTACTGCAACTCTCGGAATTCCATTCCGACCCTCGGATCAAAATCCCATCTATCAACCGGAATTCGCCAAAATTCAAACTTCGCCAATTCAAGCCTAAATCTACAGCGGACCTCCAAATTCAATTCCGATCGCACTCCTAAGTCACAAATCACCTCCCGGAGCTAACAAAATCATCGAAATTCACATCCGAGCCTTCTAACTATATAGTCAACTTCCGGTTGAATTTTTCAAAACAAGCTTCCTTCAAAGAGACTATGTGTCTCATTTCCAACTAAAACCAATTCAATTCTATCCGATCAAGTCAAATACTGATATTGAAACATAGAACAACGTAATATGGGGGAAACGGGATGGTAACTCATGTGACGACGGTCCGGGTCATCACAAATCCAAACGGCTAATTATACTTATTTACCATCTATTTTTATAGCCACTAAATTCAAAATAATTGTCGCTAAAAAGTCCGCATCTTTAACAGCAATTAGTTTGCCCTTTTAGCGTCCATTTTAATAGCTAATATGTTTAACTAAATTGCCGCTAAAAATTAATATCTTTAAAAATCACTAGCGATAATATCAATAATTTGGCAACAACTAATAATAGTTACTACATTTGTATAAAATATGACCCAAATAATAAAATATATTAATATTAATTCAAAAAAAGTAAGATATCTCATTAAATCTTAACAATCAAAAGGAAGTACTAACCAAAAATATTAATATCACAGTAACTTAAAACATAAAAATATATTGTTTGGACTAAATAGCTAATGTCATCATAATAATAATCCAAAATGATGGTCTTCAAATGATTTTTGCAACTTTTCATCATTTTGAATCTTTCCGCCGCTAAATTATCGAACATTAGATTGTATGACCTAAAATTATAAAATAATTGTGTTAAAGGACCTGAAATACCATCACACACTATGATCAAAAATGAAACAGAAGTGATTAGCAAGCATTCAATTTTAAAGCTAAAGATTTACTGCGCCAAATATCCTATGAAACATACAGTACTAATATATCACTCCAGTGAAGTGAAATCAGTGGCATTGAATTTTCCGAGCCGACATTTAAAATCAACAGGGTTAAGAGCAGCAACAACAACCTTAATCAAGACTTGATCTTCCTTAATTTCTGGAACTGATACATTGGACTGAAACAGACATTGTAATATACAATATGATATATTACTATGTTTCAATATATGGTAGTTTACTATTTGAAAAGATAATCAGACTATAACTAAGAAGCATCAGCATTATGTTATGTATTATACGTCAAGGACAAAGCAACAAATAATCTATGACAAAGAGGAAATTCTCACTTAGAATATCATGATCATGATTTTCTTGATCTGATATGATTTCATTTCATTTCACTCAAAAACTTATGGCTTCTTGGGGTTACATCCTTATTCTTTATTTCATGTTTCCTCTGATTTCCCCTAAAGTTACAAGAAATTTGGCTTCTGGTGCACCTACACAGTTAACTAATATCTACCCTTTCCCATGCTCGGATCACATCAAGACGTGCAGCGCGTTCCTCTATCAGCATAATGGCCGATCAAAAGGGAATATCACCAAGTTTTACTCTGTCAATGAATCAACAATTAAGCCGATTAGCTACGATGACAGACAAGACTACCTAGTAACTGTACCTTGTACTTGTAAAGATGTTAATGGAACTGTTGGATATTTCAATGATACAAGTTATAAGATGCAGCTACTGGATACATTTGCAAATGTTTCTAATGATATTTCTAGTGGCCTGGTTTGGAAAGTTGGTGGAGAAGAAGAAAGTTACAAAGCTGAGGATGTAGTAACTATGCATCTATTGTGTGGATGTATAGAAGATGACCAGAAAACTGTGGTGACATATACTGTTCAGCAGCGCGATACGCAATCAAGTATTGGAGATTTACTTACTTCTCAAGTTAGTGATATAAGGTCTGAAATTTCCCAGAAAACCGAGTGGCCTCTGGTTGACCTCACTAGCATTGAACCATCTGCACTACATAGAGAAATGTTTCAAGGTTCTTCAAATTCTATTGCTGGTCAGATAGTGCAACCAGGTGCTGACTTGTTGACGGAACAAAATCTAAATAGAATACTTAAGCTGACATTCGTTCTTAACATTTGATTTGCCAATACTGGCTGTTTTTCTATTTTCTACTGGTACATTTACCTTCAGAAGGTCTGTTCTCATTGTAAACCACCCTAGTACTCTCTTTAATAAGATAAAAACCAGTAACCTAAGGAGCCATACAACAACTGGAAGCATAAGACAGGATACTACCCAGCTGAACATTAGCTGAACATTAAACTGCTTAGAAGCGCAAAAACTGGGCAGAAACATCTAACAGACTTACTAATAGCTTGGTCATAAAAGTTTGGTCTCACTGCACTAGACTTACTAATAGCTAGTTCCAGCTTTTCCCGCTAAAAAACGAATGAACGTTGTATATTGGAGCAGCAATCCTTGAGAAAGAAACTTATCGTTTCAGTCTCATATTAGAAAAACTGTTTAGAAGGATCCTTTTTTACAGCTCTAGCTTATGTAAAAGGTGAATCTAGGACCTATACCTTTCCTTTAATTTGTTTTTGTGATAAAATTATTAAGGACCATCTACCTTCATTACATGCACTTCCTGAAGAATTCAAGATTATAGGCCCGTAACTTTCCCTTTTGTCCCATTTTCAGTAAAGTATAACTCATGTCAACCCTCTGAATTGATTCAAGTATAAGCAAACATATACGAATATGCTCCAGGATACTTTATACAAACTTATAGGGTTAGGCGTGTAGGTGTAGGTCAGGGAATCACCCCGATAGAAATAGCGTGTAAAAGAGCAGCACAAATTGTGGGACAGCTGATGACATGATCAAGTTCGCTTTTGTTCCATTTCTACCATATTTTAGATTCCTTCCCCTTTCGTTTTCTGAAGCATCATTGTTTCTCTCCTCATCTTCTCCTCTTTATTGTCCTACCAAAGTAGTGTAACCTCCTTTGTAGTAAAGT
This sequence comes from Nicotiana glauca, assembly GCA_026770625.1. Lineage (NCBI taxonomy): Eukaryota > Viridiplantae > Streptophyta > Magnoliopsida > Solanales > Solanaceae > Nicotiana > Nicotiana glauca. Next base: position 46,688 of record MU711413.1, on the reverse strand, counting down.
GACAACAATCAAATCAATAATCCACATTCAGGTTGAAGTTCTAGGAAGCACTAGCTGGATAGCAAATACATACAAATTGCAGTACAAAAATTTTCTTACAGCTGCTTCTTAAAGATTCAAACTCATGTTAAAATAAAAAGCCTCAAAAGTGCCAATGGATCTGAATGCAAGTAGACTCACTGGGTGAACCAATCCCAAGAAATTGCACTTTCTGCTTGCTTGATGAATTAATCCACTGTCAAGCTGAATTTCAACATCTGCCAAAAGAAGCCGGAGAAGGGCTAAATGAACTTGACCAAGGAGCAAGGAATTCTGAAAGCAACAAGAATCATATCAAAATCGGAAAGTGATAGACATTTGATCATCATCTTTAGAAGAAGCTATCAGGTCTCAATAGACAATGATAGAGAATAACAAGTACATAGTTGAACTTACTTTTATGAAATGCTTGAGCAAACTCATCAATTGTGAAGGAACAAATATCAATTCTTGCCGCGTATATACAAATAAAGTAGAATACCTGTAAAAACAAACTGCATATTAGCCCATATGCTTTTTATAATGGATAAAAGGAAATAGGAAAAAAGAAAGTGAGCCGAAAAAGAAAGCAACACGGAATAAACCATAAGCACATCAGACGTATTCACTTTAAGCATCTGTCCAATATTATATCTCAGTCTGCAACCTTCAAGTAGTCCAGGTTATTTTTTGAACAAATACGCAAAGGACCTAGATTTTCACAAGAGAAGATGAAGCACACAAATTAATACAAAGATATTTTTGATCATTGACATAGTTTAACCGAACTATATTTCATTAAGTGATCTTCTTTTATATGCGACGTTTACACATTATTATTACAACAAATTGCAATTTAAAGATTAAAAAGACAAAAATATTGGTCCATTCTCTTCCTTCAGTTGGATGTAGAAATTTCAGCTACACGCTGGTCACAACAACAACAACAACAACAACCCAGTATAATCCCACAAGTGGGGTCTGGGGAGGGTAATATGTACGCAGACCTTACCCCTACCCCGGAGGGCAGAGAGGCTGTTTCCAGGAGACCCTCAGCTCAAGACATCAACAAGAGAAGATAAGTTAGTACTATTAATGGAGTCATACTAAGATTAACATGAAATACACAACATAACGCAAAATAACAAAATCGCAGAAATATAATAAATATAAGAAATGCGAAATAGATGTAAGTTATACTAATATCCAACAGATACTTCCCTGTATCGGTAGCTGATCAGTAACATCCTACGATCACCTCATAACTATCTATTCTCACTCTAGTGCACTGTGGAAATATCCACAACTCCCCTAACCTACAACTTTAGTGCTCGACCTCCACAATCCCCTATCCAGGGCCATGTCCTCGGTAATTCTAAGACGCGCTAAGTCCTGTCGTATCACCTCTCCCCAATATTTCTTAGGTCTCCCTCTACCTCTCCCCATGCCCACCACAGCCAATCGCTCACACCTTCTCACCGGTGCATCAGTGCTCCTCCTCTGAATGTGCCCGAACCATCTGAGTCTTGCTTCCCGCATCTTGTCCTCTATGGGGGCCACGCCCACCTTCTCTCGAATGTCTTCATTCCTAATCTTATCCATCATTGTATGCCCGCACAACCACCTCAACATCCTCATCTCTGCTACTTTCATCTTCTGGGTGTGTGAGTTCTTAACCGGCCAACACTCGGTCCCATACAGCATTGCAGGCCTAACCACTGCTTTATAAAACTTACCTTTTAGTAACGGTGGAACTTTCTTGTCACACAGGACTCCCGTCGCTAACCTCCATTTCATCCAACCCACCCCTATACGGTGTGTGACATCCTCGTCGATCTCCCCGATCCCCTGAATAACTGACCCAAGGTACTTGAAACTACTCTTCTTAGGGATGATTTGAGAGTCAAGCCTCACTTCCACTCCCGCTTCCGTCGGCCCCGCCCCAAATTTGCACTCGAGGTATTCTGTCTTTGTCCTGCTCAACCTGAAACCTTTAGACTCAAGGGCATGTCTCCAAACCTCTAGCCTTTCGTTGACGCCGCGTCGTGTCTCATCAATTAGGACTATATCATCAGCAAATAACATGCACCATGGCACCTCTCCTTGAATATGATGCGTTATGGCATCCATCACCAGGGCAAATAGGAAAGGGCTGAGTGCAGACCCTTGGTGCAACCCCGTAACAACTGGAAAATGCTCGGAATCGCCTCCTACTGTCCTAACCCGAGTCTTAGCTCCTTCATACATGTCTCTAATCGCCCTAATGTAGGCTACCGGAACCCCTTTAACCTCTAAGCAGCTCCATAAGACCTCCCTAGGAACCCTGTCGTACGCTTTCTCTAGATCAATAAACACCATGTGGAGATCCTTCTTCTTATCCCTGTACTGTTCTGCCATCCTCCTAATAAGATGGATAGCTTCTGTGGTGGACCGCCCCGGCATCCTCACAACTAAGAATATCAGAAGTTTTTCAAACAATATACTAAAATTACAAATAGTAAGATATTTTGGTAAAAACATGCTAGGTCAATATACTTTCACAAATTCACAACCTATTTAATAATCTATACACAAACCTGACCTCTTAAAATCGAATTTTCCTAAGCAAATATAAGTTCCTAAGATGCAATGTCTATCATATCATTATATGAATTAGAATAAGCAATCATTTCTTACCATGATGATAGAAGAGAAAAAAAAACACGATAGCTTGTGTACCTTACTTTAGTTACTAGCTTAATGTAATTCTCTCTTAAGGATGAAATTATGTACTACTACTCTAACTAAAACCTTAAATGTTCTGGTAAGTATAGGTTCATAATCATTTACAAATTACTGCAAGAATGTTGTTTCTTTTAACTCAATAGTACACTACTTTATAGATTATTCAAAACTGCTGATCTAGCAAACCTCACACCCTGACATGGACCTTTAACATGGAAAAGAGTAAGTCTTGGCAATAGATAGATTTTGCAATCAGAAAGATATCTCAGCGATACTCTATGTCACACCTCCTTTTTCCGCTACCACACCCTGCGAAAAGATGTGGTAAAGGGAAGTTTTTCCAATTAAAGAACGATCGAAACGGGATCTATTTTTAAAAGTTGGAATCGCCACTTGAGAGATTTATGGTGTCCCAAGTCACCGGTTTGAATCCCGAATCGAGGAAAAAATTTGACTCCATAATACAGTCTACGAATCAGAAATCCGGATAAGGAATTCTGTTAACCTGGGAGAAGGTGTTAGGCATTCCCGAGTTCCGTGGTTCTAACATGGTCGCTCAACTGTTATATTTGACTTATTTATCTGATTTTTTTAAAACATTTGAACCTTATGTGCAAATTCTAACTCTTCAACGCTATTATTATTATTATTATTATTATTATTATTATTATTATTATTATTATTATTATTATTATTATTATTTTTAACAAAGAATTGCAACGTTGTAAAAACGTATCTCAAATCCACGTCACAGTCAATATACCCGTGGTTATCGACACATTTCGACTCTGTTGAGATTTAAATTTGGGTCACATAAATGTGCACCCGAGTTTAAGGAAGTAATTTATTAAAAACGCGCCTAAAGCGACTAGCGTATCATTATTTTGGGGAAGGCCGTGCAATTTGCTAAACGGCTCATCCCGAAGTCTAAGTATTTTTTATATATACATCTATGAGGGCCCCACAATTTAAGTGTTTTGTTTGGCGAGGCTCGTCTCACTTCTTATTTAAAAGGAAAACCTAAAAGCGACTATGATTTTCTATTTTTTCGTCTCTAATAATACAGGAAATGTCCTAATTAGCCACGGTTCAAGATTTGGTACTTAGGCCCATTAAACTCATGCGAACCTGAATCTTTTAATCATTCTTGCCTGTAACGGAAAATAACGCTTGCCTACAACAAGAACAAGAACATGTTACTCTGTTTATTTAACCGATGATGGATCCTTAGGTTCCAATAGATGCTAGATTGAATTTTTAAACTAAGTGACTTGATGAATTAATTCTACTAACATTCTTAAATAATTTAGTTATTTCAAGTTTAAGTAAACTATTGATATTAACCACTAACATGCAATTACTTGTTCCTACGTCTAAATAGTGAGCTTAACGAATAAAGAAAAAAGGTATCAAATACTAGCATCTTTGGCTGTAAGATTATAGGTACAAACAATACTGATGTTCGATTTTATCTCAATGTTAACTGAAGTCAATACTAAACCATACTAAGTCTGAGACTAATGAACACACATTAACAGTAAAAGATAGTCCTAATTATGTACAAAAACTTCACAATCTGTATTTCTTCATTGAGTTATGAATCAAATTTGGACCATACAACTACTTATCATTTATCTACTGAACTACAACTATAACATCCGACAAACAAATGCCCGAGCATTTTGCCTTTCATGTTTACACCTCGCAGCCACATCAAATTGAGTTTAGTTGTGTACCTGGTATTGGAAAATACAAGGAGAAGGAGGAATCAACAGAAGGTAACAACAGCAGTAACGCAGCAAAACAACAGCAACAACAGCTTGGAATTCAGAATAACCAAAAACCCAGTTTCAAAATAACCAGCACAGCAACACCACTTCCAAATAGGAAATATATTCAAACAAAAAACCAAATCGATTTGTAAAACTCCAACAACAACAAACAATACCCAAATAGACTAAACTGAGTTTGAACAGACTAAGAAACAGAACCAGTAGACTTCAAAAATAGGTTCAGCAATCAACAGGGAGTAGGAATCAGTGTCTAAGATCCCAACTTATCTAGGAACCAATGGAACAGTAGCTTTTCAAGGTGTTTATGTATTTTTCTCCAAAAAAAAAACTGATATTAGCCTGATTATCGGCTGACTTGGGGACTTTAGACTATTTCTAGCCTCAAAATTGATTTTTTCAGGATCCAAAAATCAGACCTCTAACTCTGTCCCAACTTCCCCTATTTATCCTCAGACTCTACTGACTGTCCAGCTACTAAGAGCATTTCAAAAAATTAGAAAACCTTTTCAATATTCCCTGACAGCTACTACAGTATGTCTTGTTTTAATTCAGAGCTTATGGGTACTTATTGTTTAATCACTACCTTTTAACCCTCCCATACTATCCTTTATTATTCTACAAGCACTCAGCAAGAACTGTCAGTACCCATCATCCCTTAACCTCATTATTTTATTGCCTAACATGGGCAGCCTGATTTATATTTCAAGTGTGCCCTGACAGCCTTATGAAATGGTGCCCATCACTTCTGTTTTGACCTTAAGAGTGTTTTAAACAGTCATCAACCCCCCATTACTGATTAAACTATTTCATTAGTTTAATCAATTCACCATTTCCTTAATCTAATGGTTTATCAGTTTAAAGCTTACAAAACAAACCCGAAAAATACCATTAACTAATCTGTTTTCAACACATTCAAACACCAAAACCAATCAATTACTGAGATAAAATGAATTGAAGCCAATGAGACGACACTTATGCCATCGACTATACAAATTATGACATTTAACAGTTAACATCAAACAACAGGGTGATTCATGTGGCTTTGGACAAAACGAAGAACTTATAAACTAAATATTCGACGGAGTTTCAAATTGATTATACAGCTCAAACACTTAACAATGGACAGAAGAAAATTTGACCAAATAAAAGGTCTGCTTGAAGGAGAGAAGATTTTGACAGAATTTGAACAGAAAATTAATACAACCAATGAAAAAATAACAATAAACTAGAAATAGAATAAACAAAAAGAGAGGAAAGATACCTTAAGAGCTCAGAAACAAACAACTCGAATTGAACTCAGACTCTGACCTTTTGAGGTCGAACGGACCTTAAACGAGTGTTCTCAACTGAGAACACTTCGACTAAGGTCCATTGGACACCCAATTTCTTTTAATTTCAGACAGAAACTAGGCTTTGGTTTTCTAGGGTTCTTGGGGGTTTGATTTGTGGTTCGAACGGTTCTAGCCTGATTCGAACCAAACCAAAGGTGGTTTGGGCACGAGGGAGGTCAGCGAGTGCTAGGGTATGAATTTGGGCCTAGTTGGGGTAGGTTCAAGTTTTGCTCGAATCTTCGATTGATGATTCGAGAAGCTACGGGCTGATTCGAGCAAAACGGATAAGGGATTTGGATTGAGGGTGGTCTAATGGCTTTAGGGTGTTAATTTGGTCGCCGGCGGCATCGTTGCCGCCAAGTTTCAGGCGAAACGGCATAGGGGTGGCTAGGGTTTGGTCTGGTTCGTCTCTGAGCTTCAGAGAGAGACGATGGGGGTGAGGGGGGTTTTGGTTTGGGGGCGTGGGGTAAGAGATTAGGGTTATATACAGGATGGGGAAATGATCCTGGGCCGCTAGATCATCCAAGATCAACGGCCAGGATCGATTTTTTAGCAGGAGACAATGCCGTTTGGTTAAACAGGGGGTCCAGTTAGACCGGGTAACGGGTCGGGTACAGGGAACGGGTAGGAAAGGGTTAATCCTGGCCGTTGATCAATTTGAGATCAACGGCCCAGATCAAGTGTGACCAAAACAACGTCGTTTGGACGTCTCTGAGGTGTGTTGACTTGGACCGGGTAGAGACAGTGTTTTGGGCCTGATTTTTTTTGTTTTGGGTCCAATTAAGCAACCCAATTCCGATTTTCTTCATTATTTCACTTGTTTTCCTTTTTTTTCTTCTTTTAATTAACAATTAACAAAAATTCTAAAATAAGTTGTAAAACCAAAATATACCTACAAAATATTAATTAACTCTTAAATAATAATTAACACACTAGACTAAATATCAATTAAAACAAGAATCACACAATTGTACATTAAATGACAAAAGTACAACAAATACGTATTTTTTGTAATTTTCTTTCTTTTAAAAATCAAAAAATGGTTCAGTTAATTCCTAAGTGAACAATTAAATCCCAAAATGTGCATGCAACATATATTTTTGTTTTTTTAATTAATTAAACAAGATAAATATTTACGGACAAAGCACAAGTAATTATCCACAGATGCCGCGCAAATTCTTAAAATTGCACCCAAATGACATTTATTTTATTTTTCGATTTCTTTTGGAGTAGTTTTCGTGAAGCAAAAATCACGTGCTCACAACTGCCCCTCTTTGTTCGAAAACACAAAGAGTTTTCGTGCAGTGAGCGAATTCGAGCGATTTTTGCCCGTTGAAAATACTCCGTGTGAAGCATTTTTTGAAAGATTTTAACCGAACCTTTGCTTCAAAGGTTTCCTACATATCCCTGGCTAAAAGGGAATCAGGTTAATGTAGTTCGGGAAGTTTTGGTAGCTGGGACTACCATGAGACTGCAATTTTGTTGTTACTGCTGCTGCATGCCGTTACTACCGCTTACCGATCTCCTTATTACACCATTGCTTACAGAAAACAAAAAGCTAGACTAACTAGGAACTACAAATCTTATCTATCTTCAACTTGCTCTTGTTGCCTTGCTTTCTTGTCGGCTTGTGTTTCCTCCGGTGCTTCTTTCTTGCGGAAACTGCTGGGTATGACACTGGCCTTTTGCCTTTTCTGAACACAAGTTTCATCATTTTGTTCTGTCCGCTGGGGATACTGCTTCCTTCATTAAAACTTGTTATGCTGGAGATTTTTGGTTGTGACCTTCCGCCTTACTGACTTCTGATTTGATCTTGAAATGTATTCCTCTGTTTTGCAGCCGGGCTCCTGACTTCAATATCAATTTAAAGGTAATTCAGCCTCCATTCTCCAGGCGGGCTCCTAACTCCATCAACAACTTAAAATATAACAACCTCCATTCTATAGTCGGGCTCCTGACTTCTTCAGCTTAAAATATAACAACCTCCATTCTACAGGCGGGCTCCTGACTTCTTCAACGACTTAAAATTTAACAACCTCCATTCTACAGGCGGGCTCCTGACTTCTTTAATAACTTAAAATTTAACAACCTTCATTCTACAGGCGGGCTCCTGAATGCAACAACTGAAAAGTAACACCTCCATTCTACGGGTGGGTTCCCGACTTCAACAACTAAAAGTAACACCTCCGTTCTACGGGCAGGCTCCCGACTGCAACAACTGAAAAGTAACACCTCCATTCTACGGGTGGGTTCCCGACTTCAACAACTAAAAGTAACACCTCCGTTCTACGGGCAGGCTCCCGACTGCAACAACTGAAAAGTAACACCTCCATTCTACGGGTGGGTTCCCGACTTCAACAACTAAAAGTAACACCTCCGTTCTACGGGCAGGCTCCCGACTGCAACAACTGAAAAGTAACACCTCCATTCTACGGGTGGGTTCCCGACTTCAACAACTAAAAGTAACACCTCCGTTCTACGGGCAGGCTCCCGACTGCAACAACTGAAAAGTAACACCTCCATTCTACGGGTGGGTTCCCGACTTCAACAACTAAAAGTAACACCTCCGTTCTACGGGCAGGCTCCCGACTGCAACAACTGAAAAGTAACACCTCCGTTTTACGGGCGGGCTCCCGACTTCAACAACTAAAAGTAACACCTCTGTTCTACGGGCGGGCTCCCGACTTCAACAACTAAAAGTAACACCTCCGTTCTACGGGCGGGCTCCCGACTGCAACAACTGAAAAGTAACACCTCCGTTTTACAGGCGGGCTCCCGAATGCAACAACTGAAAAGTAACACCTCCGTTCTACGGGCGGGCTCCCGACTTCAACGACTGAAAAGTAACACCTCCATTCTACGGGCGGGCTCCCTACTTCAACGACTGAAAAGTAACACCTCCGTTTTACGGGCGGGCTCCTGACTTCAACAACTAAAAGTAACACCTCCGTTCTACAGGCGGGCTCCCGACTTCGACAACTAAAAGTAACACCTCCGTTCTATGGGTGGGCTCCTGATTGCAAAAACTAAAAAGTAACACCTCAGTTTTACGGGCGGGCTCCCGAATGCAACAACTGAAAAGTAACACCTCCATTCTACGGGCGGGCTCCCGACTTCAACAACTGAAAATATAACTTGAATTGATTTCCTCGTTCCTTCGAGAAAATTTTCAACAATGGCAGAAAATTTTCTGCCCCGGTTTTCGTGATCTTCTTTGTGGCATGCCTTTCCGCCGTCAATAACATTTCCTTTTCCTGCTTCAAATCAAAGAAAATTTGTTAGTTTAAAACATAGTGAATGGTCGTGCCACTCCTGCTGGGGATGGTTTTTCCCTTTCCTTTTCCCTGCTCTGCGTTTCCAAAACTTGTTGGGGAATGATGCCATTTGCTGGGGATGATATTTCTGCTGGGGATGGCTTTTTCCTTTTTCCTTTCCCTGCCCTGTGTTGTCCGATCCTCTTGGAACTTTGGTCGATAGTCTATCGGGGATGCTCCTTCTTCCCGACGATCCTTATCCACACATTTCTCAACTGTTGTTTTTTTGTTTTTCTCCATATCTTCCCTTATCTTTGGGTCTGTCCTGCTCGCATTTTGCTTTGCACCATTTTGGAAATTGGTAGTAAGCTCTGAAAAATCTTTTTCAAAAACAAACTGCTGGAGAAACAATCTTTAAACAAAGAAAATGATGACTTCAAAAAAGAAAAAGTCTTTCTGAACAAATGCCGGGGAAAAAGAAAAAAGAAAAAGAACTTATCTGAACGGTATAACCGGTCCCAACGATCACGTCATGCATTCTGGATCTAACCGACCCAGTCTGTCTATCAATCAATCTTTCTGATGGCTTCATTTTGCTTGTGATGAGCAGGCACCCCATTCTTTGCCAAATGCGGATCCTTTCCGCCAATCTTATCTCGTCGCCTCATAGTGCCCTTTGAGGGGTTTTCACTAATAAGACTCTCTCATTTCTCTCAACTCCCGTCGCCTTATGGTGCCCGTGAAGGTTTTCACCATAAGACTCTCTCGTTTTGTTTCTCTCAGCTTTCGTCGCCTTATGGTGCCTGTGAAAGTTTTCACTAATAAGACTCTCTCATTTTATTTTTCTTTCTCCGCTGGGGATTGGAGTGTTACCGATAAGATTTTATCCACTGGGGATTCTTTTGGCTATCAATTCCTTCAGCTCATGACCCTCATTCAGTCGGGGATCAGTGTGTTATTCTCCGCTTTCATTTGCCTGGCTTGGCACCTCTCGGATACTGATCAGGAGGTCTTTTTTGGACATCAACATGGTTTTTTTTTGTCCGGGGATAAAAGAAAAGGATATAAAAAATCCGAAATAACTTTGATGGGTAAAACATTACAACTCTTGGAATCAAACTTTTCCCAAAATTTTTAAAACATAACTTTTGCCCCAGTTTTCTTGTTTGGGGGATTTTTTGATTTTTATTACTCTTTGACCGAGCCGTGAGGCGCCTACGTATCCTCTTTGAGGAACAGGTCGAACGTAGTTCACTGATTCCTTTGTTTTTTCATGTGACTTTCCTTTTTGTTTTTGTTATTATTTTTCCTTTCTTTCTTTTCTTTTCTCCTCATTTTCATTTTCATTTTCATTAATGATTCCAAGAGAGGGGTATGAAAGAATAAATAAGGCTCAAAGGGGAAAGCAAAGGTTAAAGTGTTTTAGATAGAAGAATGAATTGCCTCCGTCATTTCATTTTCCGATAAATGCCAAGTACAAACAAACAAACAACAATTACAATCAAGGAAATCATACGTAATATCTCTTGACTGCGTCAGAGTTGATAGCCATGTCGATACATCTTCCCTCGACATCTGTCAGACACAAAGTGCCATTGGATAACACTCTGGTCACAATGAATGGTCCTTGCCAATTTGGGGCGAACTTGCCCTTTGCTTCGGCCTGATGTGGCAAGATTCGTTTCAGTGCCTGCTGTCCTACTTCAAATTTCCTGGGACGCACCTTCTTGTTATATGCTCTTTCCATCCTTTTTTGATACAATTGGCCATGACATACTGCTGCCAATCTCTTTTCATCGATCAAGCTCAACTGCTCCAATCGGGCTTTGACCCATTCATCATCATCAATCCCGGCCTCAGCGACTATCCGAAGGGACGTAATTTCAACCTCTGCTGGTATCACTGCTTCAGTTTCGTATACCAACGAATAAGGAGTTGCACCTACTGAAGTACGAACAGTAGTGCGATAACCCAACAATGCAAATGGTAGCCTTTCATGCCATTGCTTGGATCCTTCTGCCATCTTCCTCAATATCTTCTTTATGTTTTTGTTGGCTGCCTCAACCGCTCTATTCGCCTTGGGCCGATATGGGGTGGAATTACGGTGTGTAATTTTGAACTGTTGACATACTTCTTTCATCAAACCGCTGTTAAGATTAGCACCAATGTCTGTGATGATCACCTTTGGGATCCCAAATCTACAGATGATATGGGAATGAACAAAATCCACCACCTCTTTCTTGGTTACCGACTTAAAAGTCTTAGTTTCAACCCATTTAGTGAAATAGTCGATGGTTACCAGAATGAACCTGTGAGTGTTGGAAGCTGTCGGCTCAATAGGTCCAATGACATCTATGCCCCATGCAACAAAGGGCCAAGGTGCTGACATTGTATGCAATTCAGTTGGTGGAGAATGAATCAGATCTCCGTGTATCTGACACTGATGGCATTTCCGCATGAAACTAATACAATCACGCTCCATAGTGAGCCAATAATATCCTGCTCGAAGAATCTTCTTTGCCAATACATATCCGCTCATATGTGGCCCACAAACTCCAGCATGTACCTCTGTCATCACCGTCGTGGCTTGACCAGCATTTATACATCTCAACAAACTCAAATTTGGGGTTCTTTTGTACAACACTCCTCCACTGAGGAAATATCCATTTGCCAATCGCCGAATGGCTCTTTTTTGATCTCCGGTGGCTTGTTCCGGGTATATTCCCATCCTGAGGTATTCTTTGACATCATAGAACCATGGCTCGCCATCCATTTCTTCCTCTACCATGTTGCAATAGGCATGCTGATCACGAACCTGAATATGCAACGGGTCAACATGAACTTTGTCTGAGTGGTGCAACATCGATGCTAAAGTAGCCAAAGCATCGGCAACCTCGTTGTGAACTCTTGGGATGTGTCTGAACTCCACTGATCGAAATCGCTTGCTCAGATCGTGCAAACATTGTCTATATGGTATAAGCTTCAAATTCCGTGTTTCCCATTCACCTTGAATCTGATGCACCAAGAGGTCCGAGTCTCCCAAGACTAAGACGTCCTGGACATCCATATCTGCGGCTAACCGTAGGCCCAAAATGCATGCCTCATACTCAGCCATGTTATTGGTACAATAGAAGCGCAGCTGAGCCGTAACAGGATAATGATGTCCTGTTTCAAAAATAAGTATTGCCCATATTCCAACTCCTTTTACATTTGCAGCTCCATCAAAGAAAAGCTTCCACCCTGGTTCTTCGGTCGATTCCAACTCATCTATATGCAATACTTCTTCATCAGGAAAATACGTCCTTAAAGGCTCGTATTCTTCATCAACAGGATTCTCAGCTAAGTGATCAGCCAATGCTTGGGCCTTCATGGCCATCCTCATCATATAGACGATGTTAAATTCCGTGAGTAATATCTGCCATTTTGCTAACCTCCCTGTGGGCATAGGCTTCTGGAAAATATACTTCAGTGGATCCAAGCGCGAAATGAGATAAGTAGTATATGATGACAGATAATGTTTCAGCTTTTGTGCCACCCAAGTTAGGGCGCAACATGTCTTCTCAAGTTGAGTGTACTTAACCTCATATACTGTAAACTTCTTGCTGAGATAATATATGGCTTGCTCCTTTCTTCCTGTAATGTCGTGTTGCCCCAGTACACAACCAAACGAATTCTCCAGGACCGTTAGATAGAGAATCAACGGTCTTCCCGGCTCGGGTGGAACCAATACGGGTGGATTTGATAGATACCCTTTGATTTGGTCAAATGCTTCCTGACATTCTGCCGTCCATTCTACCGCAACATCTTTCTTCAGTAGCCAAAATATAGGCTCACAAGTTGCTGTGAGTTGAGCGATGAACCTGCTGATATAATTCAATCTTCCCAACAGACTCATTACTTCTGTTTTGTTCTTCGGCGGTGGCAATTCTTGGATGGATTTGATCTTTGACTGATCCAACTAAATGCCTCGCCGACTGACGATGAATCCCAATAGTTTTCCAGACGGAACACCAAATGCACATTTGGCCGGGTTGAGCTTAATATCGTACCTTCGAAGTCTTTGGAAGAACTTCCTTAGGTCTGCCACGTGGTCTTCCTGGCGCTTGGATTTTATGATCACATCATCTACGTACACCTCAATCTCTTTGTGTATCATGTCATGAAACACAGTAGTCATTGCTCTCATGTACGTTTCCCCAGCGTTCTTCAAGCCGAAAGGCATTACCCGGTAGCAATAAGTCCCCCACGGCGTAATGAAAGCCGTCTTTTCCGCATCTTCTTCATCCATCAGGATCTGATGATACCCAGCATAGCAATCCACAAATGACCCGATCTCACGTCCGGCACAATTATCGATCAAAATATGAATGTTGGGTAATGGAAAGTTATCCTTTGGGCTCGCCCTGTTCAGATTGCGGTAATCGACACATACCCTAATCTTCCCATCTTTCTTCGGCACTGGCACCACATTAGCCAACCAATCAGGATATCGAGTGACCCGAATAACCTTTGCCTGCAGCTGCTTGGTTACTTCTTCTTTAATCTTCACACTCATGTCTGTCTTGAACTTCCTCAATTTCTGCTTGACGGGAGGGCATGCCGGGTCAGTGGGCAATTTGTGAACCACTAGATCGGTGCTTAAGCCCGGCATGTCATCATACGACCATGCAAAAACATCTTTGAATTCAATGAGTGCTTTGATTAGTTCCTCCCTGATGTTCGGCTCAATGTGGATGCTAATTTTGGTTTCCCTGACATTGTCTGCATCCCCCAAATTGACAGCTTCAGTGTCATTCAAATTGGGCTTGGGTTTCTCTTCGAACTGGCTTAATTCTCTGTTTATCTCTTCAAAGGCTTCATCCTCAGCGTATTCCGATTCATCATCATAATCGACCTCTTGTACAATTAATTCGGAATTAGATTGATATTTTAGACTAGGTTGAAAATCCGTTGTGCATGCCATGTCATTAGAACCAGTATAAAGAGAACTGTTCAGAAAGAGAAAAAGAAGAAAACAAAATTAAAACAAAATAAGGAGAGAAAACTTTCACTGTATTAAAATGCGGGATAACAGAGTTTCACACTTTTACCGAATACAAAATAAAACAAAAATTGGATTACACCCTGGAATAATCCAGAAACCAAGAAAGAAAAATCAAAGCCTACTACCAAGACTCCCTCTGGGTAGGAAAAGGAGTAGCTGTCTAATTGTTGATATTGTCCCTAGGCCCCACAAACTGTATGTCTTCCCTACTGGAACCTTCTCCAGCTTCTACCACGTTGACGTCAGCGAACAACCTTTCAAAACTCTGATTCAAATCCCCATCTGACCCAATCAGTGGTCCGAGAACCCTCGGGACCAACAACCTTCTGTTGCCTACTCTGACAAAGGATCTGGAAAGACGCGGAACAGGCTTGGGAAGGGCCCAACCTCTCTTCTTCAACTTTCGAGCCCGTCTTACATCTTCTACTGTAGGCTTGAATCCCAGCCCAAAAGTATCCAGATTCTTGGGCAAAGAAACTGGCTGGACAATACCCTGCAGAACAACCCCAAACCTTTTCCTGGTATAAATCCATTGTTTAACATTTCTGAGGCTATCACGAAGGTGGCCGCTGCGATTCTGGGCAGTGGAAGGTTCTCGCCTTCAGAAATTTTATCAACTAAGACTGCATCAAAAATCTGGTAAACCCAGGGACCTTTGTCATCGTCGGTTTCTATGAATGGTACAATGGCATCACCCCCAGTGCCTGTACCATCATCCCCGTGCACCACTATCTCTTGCCTGTCCTACTCAAATTTCACCATCTGGTGCAATGTGGAAGGCACTGCTTTGGCGGCATGAATCCAGGGTCGCCCCAATAGAAGATTGTATGATACTGCCACGTCTACCACTTGGAATTCCATGGTGAATTCCACTGGACCAATGGTCAATTCCAGTATGATATCACC
>MU711413.1:6694-18975 GCA_026770625.1 Nicotiana glauca | reverse complement strand
CTTATTTATCTGATTTTTTTAAAACATTTGAACCTTATGTGCAAATTCTAACTCTTCAACGCTTTTATTATTATTATTATTATTATTATTATTATTATTATTATTATTATTATTATTATTACTATTATTATTATTAGTATTATTAGTATTATTATTATTATTATTATTATTATTATTATTATTATTATTTTTAAGAAAGAATTGCAACGTTGTGAAAACGTATCTCAAATCCACGTCATAGTCAATGTACCCATGGTTATCGACACATTTCGACTCCATTGAGATTTGAATTTGGGTCACCTAAATGTGCACCCGAGTTTAAGGAAGTAATTTATTAAAGACGCGCCTAAAGCGACTAGCGTATCATTATTTTGGGGAAGGTCGTGCAATTTGCTAAACGGCTCATCCCGAAGTCTAAGTATTTTTTATATATATATCTACGAGGGCCCCACAATTTAAGTGTTTTGTTTGGTGAGGCTTGTCTCACTTCTTATTTAAAAGGAAAACCTAAAAGTGACTATGATTTTCTATTTTTTCGTCTCTAATAAAACAGGAAATGTCCTAATTAGCCATGGTTCAAGATTTGGTACTTAGGCCCATTAAACTCATGCGAACCCGAATCTTTTAATCATTCTTGCCTGTAACGGAAAATAACGCTTGCCTACAACAAGAACAAGAACTTGTTACTCTATTTATTTAACTGATGATGGATCTTTAAGTTCTAATAGATGCTAGATTGAATTTTTAAACTAAGTGATTTGATGAATTAATTCTACTAACATTCTTAAATAAGTTAGTTGTTTCAAGTTTAAGTAAGCTATTGATATTAACCACTAACATGTAATTACTTGTTCCTACGTCTAAATAGTGAGCTTAACGAATAAAGGAAAAGGTATCAAATACTAGCAACTTTGGCTGTAAGATTATAGGTACAAACAATACTGATGTTCGATTTTATCTCAATGTTAACTGAAGTCAATACTAAACCATACTAAGTCTGAGACTAATGAACACACATTAACAGTAAAAGATATTCCTAATTATGTACAAAAACTTCACAATCTGTATTTCTTCATTGAGTTATGAATCAAATTTGGACCATACAACTACTTATCATTTATCTACTGAATTACAACTATAACATCCGACAAACAAATGCCCGAGCATTTTGCCTTTCATGTTTACACCTCGCAGCTACATCAAATAGAGTTCAGTTGTGTACCTGGTATTGGAAAATACAAGAAGAAGGAGGAATCAGCAGCAGGTAACAACAGCAGTAACGCAGCAAAACAACAGCAACAACAGCTTGGAATTCAGAATAACCAAAAACCCAGTTTCAAAATAACTAGCATAGCAACACCACTTCCAAACTAGAAATATACTCAAACCAAAAACCAAATCGATTTATAAAACTCCAACAGCAACAAACAATACCCAAATAGACTCAACTGAGTTTGAACAGACTCAGAAGCAGAACCAGTAGACTTCATAAATAGGTTCAGCAATCAACAGGGAGTAGGAATCAGTGCCTAAGATCCCAACTTATCTAGGAACCAATGGAACAGTAGCTTTTCAAGGTGTTTATGTATTATTCTCAGAAAAAAAAACTGATCTTAGCCTGATTATCGACTGACTTGGGGACTTCGGACTATTTCTAGCTCTCAAAATTGATTTTTTCAGGATCCAAAAATCAGACCTCTAACTCTGTCCCAACTTCCCCTATTTATCCTCAGACTCTACTGACTGTTCAGCTACTAAGAGCATTTAAAAAAATCAGAAAACCTTTTTAATATTCCCTGACATCCAACACAGTATGTCTTGTTTTAATTCAGAGGTTATGGGTACTTATTGTTAAATCACTACCTTTTAACCCTCCCATACTATCCTTTATTATTCTACAAGCACTCAGCAAGAACTATCAGTACCCATCATCCCTTAACCTCATTATTTTATTGCCTAACATGGGCAGCCTAATTTATATTTCAAGCGTGCCCTGCCAGCCTTATGAAATGGTGCCCATCACTTCTGTTTTGACCTTAAGAGTGTTTTAAACAGTCATCAACCCCCCATTACTGATTAAACTATTTCATTAGTTTAATCAGTTCACCATTTCCTTAATCTAATGGTTCTTCAGTTTAAAGCTTACAAAATAAACCCAAAAAACACCATTAGCTAATCTTTTTTCAACACATTCAAACACCAAAACCAATCAATTACTGAGATAAAACGAATTGAAGCCAATGAGACGACACTTATGCCATCGACTATAAAAATTATGACATTTAACAGTTAACAACAAACAACAGGGTGATTCATGTGGCTTTGGACAAAACGAAGAACTTATAAACTAACTATTCGACGGAGTTTCAAATTGATTATATAGCTCAAACACTTAACAATGGACAGAAGAAAATTTGACCAAATAAAAGGTCTGATTGAAGGAGAGAAGATTTTGACAGAATTTGAACATAAAATTAATACAACCAATGAACAAATAACAATAAACAAAAAGAGAGGAAAGACACCTTAAGAGCTCAGAAGAAAACAACTCGACTTGAACTCAGACTTGGACCTTTTGAGGTCGAACGAACCTTAATCGAGTGTTCTCAACTGAGAACACTTCGACTAAGTTCCATTGGACACCCAAATTCTTTTAATTTCAGACAGAAACTAGGCTTTGGTTTTCTAGGGTTCTTCGGGGTTCGATTTGTGGTTCGAACGGTTCTAGCCTGATTCGAACCTAACCAAAGGTGGTTTGGGCACGAGGGAGGTCAAGGAGTTCTAGGGTGTGAATTTGGGCCTGGTTGGGGTAGGTTCAAGTTTTGCTCGAATCTTCGATTGAAGATTCGAGAAGCTACGGGCTGATTCGAGCAAAACAGGTAAGGGATTTGGATTGAGGGTGGTCTAATGGCTTTAGGGTGTTAATTTTGTCGCCGACGGCGTCGTTGCCGCCAGGTTTCAGGCGAAAGGGTGTAGGGACGTCTAGGGTTTGGTCTGGTTTGTCTCTGAGCGTCAGAGAGAGACGATGAGGGTGGGGAGGGGTTTGGTTTGGGGGCGTGGGGTAAGGGATTAGGGTTATATACGGGATGGGGAAATGATCTTCGGCCGTTAGATCATCCAAGTTCAACGGCCAGGATCGATTTTTTAGCAGGGGACGATGCCATTTGGTTAAACAGGAGGTCCGATTAAACCGGGTAACGGGTCGGGTACAGCGAACGGGTAGGAAAGGGTTAATCCTGGCCGTTGATCAATTTGAGATCAACGGCCCAGATCAAGTGTGACCAAAACGACGTCGTTTGGACGTCTCTGATGTGGGTTGACTTGGACCGGGTAGAGACAGTGTTTTGGGCCTGATTTTTTTTTTGTTTTGGGTCCAATTAAGCAGCCCAGTTCCGATTTTCTTCATTATTTCACTTGTTTTCCTTTTTTTCTTCTTTTAATTAACAATTAACAAAAATTCTAAAATAAGTTGTAAAACCAAAATATACCTATGAAATATTAATTAACTCTTAATTAATAATTAACACACTAGACTAAATATCAATTAAAACAAGAATCATACAGTTGTACATTAAATGACAAAAGTACAACAAATACGTATTTTTTATAATTTTCTTTCTTTTAAAAATCAAAACATGGTTCAGTTAATTCCTAAGTGCACAATTAAATCCCAAAATGTGCATGCAATATATATTTTTGTATTTTTTAATTAATTAAACAAGATAAATATTTACGGACAAAGCACAAGTAATTATCCACAGATGCCGCGCAAATTCTTAAAATTGTACCCAAATGACATTTGTTTTATTTTTCGATTTCTTTTGGAGTAGTTTTCGTGAAGCAAAAATCACGTTCTCACACTCTATATATTTATATTCTTTATCTAAGCACTTAACAAAATTCAATCTAATATATGAATAGCCGAGGGCCTGTTTTACACCATTTGAAGGTCATTGTTAAAGTAACAAAGGGCGTCCATGCTAATTACTTCATAGTTTTCAATGATCAATTATCCCCTTTCTATTAAGATTTCTCTGGAGAAAACATAAATTAAGTACTTTGATAGAAACATATAGAATACAAGCAATATGAGCTCTTTCAAAAGCCACTTGGCAATACCACTTAAAATCAAAAGTGAACTAACCAACATAAGGTACATTTTTCTAACAGCATATGAAACTACAGAGTAGCTCAGATTATTTTTAAAGTTAGATACGACCCTTTAATTAGACAATCTAGCTAGAGGGCAGTGTAGTTTAACACTTGTGTGCATCCAAAAGCTGTGGAATCCAATGCAACCTCACTGGAAGATTACAGGAACAAGCTGTGGAATCCAATGAAAAACCACTTTACGTTCACAGTTATAGATCCAAAAGCATGGATGAAACATACTGCTAATACTCCAAGAAATTCATCCTTTAGCATAATTCAATGCTAGTCATTGAAACTAACATATACAACAAGAAGCTTTCGGGATAGATACGTAGCTTATTTATAGAATCTATTAAAGAGCATACCTACTTTCACACAAAAATAATAGAGTTGTTTTACAAAGTAGGAAAAGAAATCTTTGTTTATATATCCAAGACAAGAAATATTTATAGAAAAAAAAGATACTAAGAAAAAGAGCAACAGTTCACATTGAATGCCGATTTAGCAAAGATGATGCAATATAACCTATGGGAGTCCATGTTACATACATCGTTTCATATAGAACACGAATCCCCTGTACAAGAACATTAACCTCGGCAACTATATGAGTTTCATTCCCAAAAATTGGTTTATAACATAAGAGAAATTTAGATATAAGAGATAAGCGGCCGAAACAAACTTCCTAAATCAAGATTTTCTACATCCAAATAATAACACAATTTTTACCAGATTAATGTGCACATAATCTATTGTAAATCAATCGACAAGAATCAATCCAAAATCTACTGTAAATCGATTGCAAGCGACTGATTTAACCAAGGAAAAAGAGAAGTTAACATGGGAAGAAGATGGACTGACACTATAGCAGGTTGTTGACACAACAGCGAGTTGGGAACTAATTTACTGTAAATCAATCGACCAACATCAATACAAAATCTATCGTAAATCGATTGGAAGAAGAGAAGTTAATTTACTCTAAATCGATTCTACTGTAAATCGATTGTAAATTGAAGAGAAGAGAATTTACCTGGAAAAAGATTGGTTGCCATTGACGCACTCGTACTGCCGGTGACTCACGGTAAGTCACATTGTTGTTAACGCAGCAGCGAATTAGGTTTTTTCGGCAGCGAAGTTGACTCAAGATAGAAACCGATTCTACTGTAAATCGATTGTAAATCGATGAGAAGAGAATTTACCTGGGAAAAAGATGGGATGCCGTTGACGCACTCGCACTGTCATTGACATACCGTTGACACAGCAGCGAGTTAGGATTTTTCAGCAGCGATTCAGGATTACATGTTTTATTGTTTTTCGTTCATCTGGGGAGTGAGTTAGGTTTTTCATTCTATTATTTTCTAATTGGAAAGGGAAACGATAAAGGTATCTAAAAAAATTGGGGGGAAATATTTTCTCTTTTTCGTACGGAGGGATAGTTAAAATAATAAAAGATTAATTTGAATTAGCAATTTTTAGTGGCAATTATTTTTTATTGTCGGTAAAAGGATATCTTTTACTGGCTAATGGTCATATGCCGCTAATATTTAAGCTTAAAGAATTTATTAGCGACCATTGCCTTATTGCCGGTAAATAATTGCCGCCAAAGGCCTTTTTTGTAGTAGTGCATCTTGTTATATAAGCCGATCATAAAACTACACCCCATTATCCAGGAGGGTCCTGACAATTTAAATCTAAGTTATATATTCTGAAGGTATTACTTCCGCTACATCTTGTTATCTGAGAAATTATTAAAGCTACATCCCATTATCCGGGAGGGTCTTGAAAATCAAAAGTCAAGTTTTATCTTAAGAGTATCTATTTTACGGCTGGATTATACTACCCTACAACAGAACCTATGCTAAATCTTGTTATATAATGGCAATCTTAAAACTAGGTCCCATTATTCGGGAGGGTCCTGAAAACTCCTAATTGAATCCTATCTTAAACATGAAAACTTTGAAATCAACTTATATTCCTTGGGCTAGATTTTGCTACTTATCACTGTTTTGAATTTTAAACTAGGTCTCATTTTCTAGGAGGGTCCTAAAAACTTACCATCAAACCTGTCTGGTGCTTGTTCATCCCCTACGGAGGATTTCTCCGAAACAAACGAAATTTTCTGTTCCTATTTTAATAAAAGAAAAATTTTGTCAGTTTAAAAATATGGTGGTTGGTTTTGTGGCCTTCACTTTGAGGGAGATTTCTCCTTCACTTCCCATGATCACTTTGATTTCCACTCAAAGACCTTGCTAGTTTTTGACTAACCACTTTCTCTATCATCCTTATCATAGAGAATACCTCTTCTCCGTTCAGAACCAATACCCCCTATCTGTTGCATTGCTCATGACCTGATATTTACCAAGACCTTGTGTTTCACATGAATCTCAAAGCACGACAATTGCCACCCACTCATTTCACATGTTGTTCTTTCTTGACTCAAACTACTAGCTCTGGCCTTGAGGTCTATTGTTCCTTCACTTACCATGATAAGTGATTCCCACTCGAAGACTGATAAGTCGGGATTCTAACATGTTTTATGCCTCTACTTGACTATACTTTGGTTATAAACTGCTATAAAATAACCCCAAAATGCTCACTAGTTGTGCTTGATTGCAGGTTTGTTCGACAAAGTGACAAATGTCAAAGATCGGCTCAAAAAGAAGTGAAACCTGCTCAAGTGTCAAAGACTATGTAAAATGAGGAAAGGAGAACCTAGTGCGGACCGCGCAAAAGTGAATGCGGCCGCACTAGAAAGTTCAAAGAGTTTTCATATCTAGGACAGGGCTAACGCAGGCGCGGTACAAAATTGCATGGTCTGCGGTCAGGCTCCGTGGCTGCGCTACTCTTTTACACGGTACGCGGAGCAGAGATTCAGAGAGCTAAAAATTTTACAATTTCGAGCAATGCGCTCCGCGTTCCTTTATGTGCAGCCGCGCCAACGTCCATCGCGGCCGCGCCAACTTCCATGCGGTACGCGGTCCCCAACTTCAGAGAAGCTGAAATTATACGTCCAAAAGCCAGTGCGGCCGCGGTCTATTTTTGCGCGGTCCGCACTTACCCCGCAAGGGTATTTTTGTCCAGTTTTTTTAGCCTAGTATAAATAGAACATTTTATCATTTTTAGGTCAAGTTTTATATTCTGAACATAGCTGAGCTCGTGAGGCTCGATATTGTAGCCATTTTCGGCACTTTTGCTCTTTATTATTTTAGTTTCTTCTTAGTAATTAATTAATATGCTTATTTCATCATCTGTTTCTTTAATTTTTGTACCTAGCATGAGTAGCTAAACCCATTAGCTAGGGTTGTGGCTCAACCCTAGTGTAGGTAATTGATGGGTGTTGCCATCTAGGGTTATATTGATATTGGGTGTTTGCTATTTAGGTTGATTTTATGTTTCAATTTTGAATTTGTGGTTGCAAACATAGATTCAAGCTTAGTGGGTTTGACTCTTCTTGATAAAGAGAGTTTATGACCCCAAAATTGACCCACCAAGGAATTGGGATTGACTCATGAGAAAGGATAGTCCCAATTAACGGGTTAGATCTCGAGAGAGTAAGCACCCTACTTGAACCCTAGCTGCTTGATCAAATTGGCCTACCTAATTGGTCTCTCGAGAGTTAATTGGGCAAAATCACTCTCTCTACCGAGAGGTGTGAGAGTGGGTACAATTGTGCAACGATTATAGCATAAGCCCCAAATATATCAATCTACCCTTAGTAACTTCTACCCATAGATTAGCCACCTAGGTAGTGTCACGACCCTAGTGCCTTTCTCTATATTAAATACAATTTAGCAATATTCTCATAGCATAATTTAGTTTTAATCATTAGTTTTATAATAGTAGTTATAAAAATCAAAGAAAACAAAAAATGTTAGAAGTGACATTAGAACCACAACCGCATCTCTAGACTAGACAAATAATACAACTCCACTAGTTGCTCCCTGTGGAAATTCGATCCCGAACCACTATTCGGATAAAAGCTATTGCCACTCGCTCTTCCTACCTTAGTGTAGTGTCGAGTCGGCAATGATCAAAGACCTTATCTTGTTTATTGACTAACCACTTTCTTTGTTACCCTTAACACAGAAAATACCTCTTCTCCGTTCAGACCCAATACCCTCTATCTGTTGCATTGCTCATGAACTGAAATTTGCCAACCTTTGTATCTCACATGAAACCCAAAGCAAGTCAATTTCCACCCCCCTCCCTCCCCCAGTGTTCATGTTGTTCTTTTTTGACTCAAACCACTGGCCTTGGCCTTGAGGTCTATTGCTCCATCACTTTCCATGATAACTTTGATTTCTGCTTGGAAGATCTTGCTTATCATTGGTTAACCACTTTCTTTGTCAATCTTATCATAGGAAATACCTCTTCTCCGTTCAAACCCAATGTCACTATCCGTTGCATTGCTCATAAACCAACATTTACCAAACCTTTGTGTTTCACATGAATCTCAAAGCACGTCAAATGCCACCCACTCGGTGCATATGCTATTCCTTCTTGACTTAAACCACTGGCCCTAGCCTTGAGGTCTGTTGCTCCATCGCTATCCATGATAACTTTGATTTCTTCTTGGAAGATCTTGCTTGTCACTGGTTTGCCACCCTTTTTGTCAATCTTATCACAGAAAATACCTTTGATCCGTTCACCCTAGCCCTCCTTCTGTTGCATTGTCCATGAATTGATATATACCAAGCCTTTGTATTTCACAAGGACCCCAAAGCATGTTGATTGTTACCAGCTCAGGGTGCCTGTTGTTCTTTCCCCACTTGTGACACTTTGATATACTAGACAGATCCTGTTTTGTGCAATTGGAAAACTAGTGGCAAATTTTGAATTCATTTCTCACTTCTTATGACCAAACAGACTCAGGAAGAGGAAGTAAACAAAACAAAAGGAACAGAGTAAAGGACAAAGGAAAGAGATAATTCCTAGCAAGAAAGCTACAAAGTAGAAACCTATCAGATGTGGATACCAACTCTAATGACCATGACATGCAACTGCGGCCTATTCTGTTAAGCAAATCTCATGTTCAGCTCTTGTCGTACCTTTTTGCCGTGAAAATGGGCTTCAATGCTCCGCTTATCCAATCTGATTCACAATCCTTATTCTACTGATAGTGCCCGAAGTGTTTTTACCATCAAGCCTCTCTTATTTTGGTCTTTCTCTCAACTTACCGTCGCCTTATGGTGCCCGTGAAGGTTTTCACCAATAAGACTCTCTCATTTTTTATTTCTCTTAGCTTTCATCGCCTTGCGGTACCCGCGAGGGTTTTCACCAATAAGACTCTCTCATTTTTATTATTTTTCTGCTTGTGCCAGAGTGTTACCCCTGACATAAATCATGTCACGACCCAAATTCCATACCCGGTCGTGATGGCGCCTCTCGTGAAGACGAGGCCAGCCAACAACCCCAAATCCTCTCTTTAACATCAATTAAACATAAATGAATAAAAAATACAACTTATTGGCATTAAACTATTGATTTCATCCCAATACAACCCGACCGGGGTGTCACAAGTCATGAGCATCTAAACGAGACTAAATACATTTACAAGACCAGTAGTGTACAATATGGAATTTAAAAGTCAAAAGGGTAGAAAATCCGGTGCCGCGGACGCTGGCGGTCACCTGGCTCAGCTATGGTAGCAAATCTTCAATCAGCTCAAACCCGCTACGGGGTAACAAATACCTGCATCTGCACACGAGGTGCAGGGAGTAAAGTGACTACTTCCAACTCAGTGGTAATAAGAGCGAATAATATCTGAGCGATAAGAAAACACATATGAGCACTCCAAAATGCTATAACAGACAGTACAACCCTTTGAGAAAATAGCAAAAATCGTAATACTGTGAAAAATCCTTTAGAAAATCTCAAGCTCAGTTAAAAATCTCTTTTGAAAAAATGCCTTTTTAACAGTTGCGAAAATAATTTCCACAAGTAGGGAATAATCAGAAATCTACCCCTCAGGAAATATTAACCTCTCAATACAGTATCAGCCCCGCAAGCTCAATCCCAACTCACAAAGTACAACATCAGCCTCTCAGGCTCAGCACTCCTTAACGTGTAACACCAGGGTATCTAGTTAACAAGGCAAGTAATAGCATGTATGCCAATGCTATATGAGTGCTAAAAGTCATGCCACGTAATACAAGCACGCACGAATGCATGAATGCAATGCAATGCACATGACTGCTACGGCGCGCAGCCCGATCCATTTGGGTACCCTGCGCTCACTGGGGGTGTGTACAGACTCTGGAGGGGCTCCTACAGCCCAAGCGCTATAATACTGCGGCTTGCAGTCCGATCCACATAATATGTCACTGCGGCGTGCAGTCCAATCCATATAATATACTACTGCGGTGTGCAGTCCGATCCACATAGTATATCACTGCGGCGTGCAGTCCGATCCATATAATATACTACTGCGGCATGCAGTCCGATCCATGCATGTATATGTATATATTGCTGCATCGTGCAGCCCGATCCATATCTCAGTCCAGAAATGCACACATAACACTGCTGCGGTGTGCAGCCCGATCCATATCTCAGTCCAGAAATGCACACATAACACTGCTGCGGTGTGCAGCCCGATCCATGCTCAGTCCAGCAATGCACATAAGCCCCTTGGGCAATAGTAAAATAGCAGTTCTCAGCTCAAAACGTCAGTAAAATATCATTAACTTTTCAAATCTTAGAAAGATGGCTGAGTTTGTAAAATAGTGTTTAGAATCTTGGACTGAGATCAAATAATATGCAACGAAATACAAAAACAATGATATCAATCCCTGAAGGATTCAAATAATCGGCATGAAGCCCAAAAACATGGCAATCAGCCCAACTCATGATAGCATCAAGTAGTTTTCAGTCAATCACGCAGTAAAATCGACAACTGGGACGGACCAAGTCACAATCCCCAACGGTGCTCTGCCCCACGCTCATACCCAGCGTGTAGGTCACCAGAATACAGCACTATGATGTGCAAATCCGGGGTTCAAACCCTTAGGATATCATTCACAAGCATTACTCACCTCGAACCGGTGAAATTCCTCGCTCGCGATGCCTTTGCCTCTCAAATTGGCCTCCACGCGCGTCAAATCTAACCAAAATCAGTACAAATATATCATAATATACTAATGGGACAACACCCAAATGAAAACAATCAAAATATAACAAAAATCTCGAAACTAGCAAAACCCGAGCCCCGGGCCCACTTCTCGAAAAATTATGAAATTCACATTTCCGGAATCCTCGTCTCGCCACGAGTCCGTACACATCAAGAACACCCAAATCGGACCACAAATGGTCCCTCACATCCCAAATTTAGAATTTTTACTTCATGCCCTAATTTCATATGATTTGGCTATGTTTTCATGAATTTCAAGGATGATTCTTCAATAAAATCATGTATTTACTCATAAAACTTAACTCCAATCGAATCCTAGTCGAAAACCTCTTAATCCCTCGTCAAAAGCTCCCAAATTTGCTCAACAATGGTGAAAAATGACTTTAGCTCGCGGAGGAAATGTTTATAAACCCTTTTGTCCGCCCAGCAATTCCTTCATCGCGTTCGCGACCTTAGTCACGCGAACGCGTTGCTTTATCTTATCTGGTTCCCGGGCCCTCATACGCAAACGCGACAACCACAACGCGAACGCGATGGCCCACTTCCCTGGCCTACGCGAACGCGTCGCCCTTTCACGCAAATGCGATCAACAAGATTCCATATATACACGACCGCGGGCCTCTCCTTCGCGAACGCGAAGGCAAAAATCCCAGGCTCCCTCAAAGTATCCTACGCGTTCGCGTTACTCCTCACGCGAACGCGATGAACAAAAGTCTGCAACACCCAACAGCAAAGATCTGCTATCTCCCAAGGCCAAAACTAGTCCGTTTGAACACTCGAAATCACCCCGAGGCCCCCGGGACCTCAACCAAAAGCACCAACGCATCCTAAAACCTCATTCAAACTTGCTCGAACAATAAAAACACTATCATTAAAATCAAAATCCTCAAATATCATCAAATCAAGGCCCAAGTTTTCTTTAAATTTTCGAAACTCACATTCGATCAAAAACCCAACCAAACGACGTCCGAATGACCTAAAAATTTGCAGACATATCCAAAATCAC
>MU711411.1:49046-92416 GCA_026770625.1 Nicotiana glauca | reverse complement strand
GTGATATCAAAACTATTTTATTTTATAATTTTGGGAGTAATCGTCGTGAGAGCAAAAATCACGTGCTCACACTATAGATAGTTAAAGTTAGTTTCATTTTCCTTGTAATATTATTGAGGAACCATTCTTTAAGTTTATGTAGGACCAAATTGTAATTTTGAAGGTCTTTATAAAAAGACCAGGTTCCTTTGTTAAGATAATTTGAGGAAGACGGGGAAGGAATTGTGTGAGACATGCATAAGGGCAAATATGAGTTGAACCCTTGAAATTTAATAACATGAAAGATCTAGCAAAGTATAGCAAAGTAAGGCTCTTGGGTCTCTTCAAACTACAAGTTTCCATAGTGACAAACATCTTTCAAGTATGATTCTGATATAGGCATAAGAAAACATTCTAACATACCCTTTTAGGATAACTGATTCTTCTTTCCAAATCATAAAGCAACCACCATAACACAACGTACATCTTTCCTTTTTTTCTTCTTCTGAGAAAACATTACATCGCTATTATCACACAGCAATACGGTCTCTAGCTCGGATAAAGGAGAACAATGCTAAGTTGAAAACAAACACAAAACAATATAATTATGATGAACTAGTATGACGAATCCTCTGAGGATCATATAGTCAACCCATCTATTTTGGAATTCAGATGTTGTTTATCCATTGAATTGTACTGAAATAGGCATAACAGAAGAGAAGACACCTTTTTAAAGGTATTTTTTTCTCCAAATAATACAAAAAATACCATATTTATTATGCAATCATTTATTTTCAGCAAGCCTAAAGTACAAAACTTTAACAGAAAAAATGTGAATTAATCAATTACCACTTCAAATACTAAGCTTCTCGGGAAGGAATCATTCCAGCCTTCTTGCATAAGCAAAAATGCCACTAGCTTCAATGACAGGACCACCATCACCAATTGGCTTCAATTTATACTCTTTTTCGGTCGTATGATTAATCAACCAACTCTATCCTAGCTCAACAGTCACCACATCACCCGTCTTACACTCCTCACAAATCCTCACTTTAGATTCAAGAGGATAAACTTCGCCTGTCATAACCGAATTCCTAAAGAAAATGCTCGCTTAGGACTCTGTCACCACCATCACCACGCTCGCGGCTCCTAAAGCAATCGGGGCGTGCTCACGCGATGACCCGCACCCGAAGTTGTTGCCGCCTATGATGAGGGAGTACTTTGGATGTGAATTCATCCGAGTCGATGAAACGGGTTTGGTATGATGAAGGGAGTTTGCACAGCGCGTAGGACATATTTTTTATACTCGTCTAGGTTTGATGGGACTAGGGTTAGTTATTCTGTGGGGATGATTTGGTCAGTGTAGATATTGTCCCCGACGACTTAGTAGAGGCAGTGGAATATGGTGACGGTCATGGTGGTGGTTTTGGTGTGGCGAAGGCGGCGGAACAACAGAGGGGTGTGACGCTGGGGTTTTGGGGAGTTGGGCCAAAATGAGAAATTAAATGATGGAAAGGGTTATTAGAGAAAATTGAAAGGAGTTTAACAGAGACGGTAATAGAGAAAGCGCGTGATTGGCACGGAGACAGTTTGAAGGTGGTGATGGAACTGGAAAGAGTTGACGAAGCCTCTATTGAAGAAAGCTTTGGAGATTGCTAATTTTTGCTGAGAGAGTGGAGTGTGTTAAAAATGTGAGCAGCACTTATTAGATATTGGGCCTTATTATTATGGATCAGAAAAATAGGCGAGCTGCCGGTTTAATGAACCAGTGTCGCCATTTTTAGAGTCCAACTAACCCTACTCTCTCTAACCCTATATTTATTTAATATTCTCCTCTTTTTATTTAGTATGTGTTAAGTAGTATTAGGACATAAGAGTATTTTATCACAAGAACTCATGTTTCAATAAACCAATAAATGTAGCCAAATATTTCAAAGTCTTGTTTGAATAGCGTCATGGAATACTTTTTCCCAAAATCAAATAACCACCCTAGCAATGGTATTAGCATAACCAAACACTAGTATAGACATTGGGAGACACTAAATGCTTTTGGTCCATCGACGGGAAATAGTGTTGAAGTTGTATATGCAGTATTTTTTCTTTCTCCTTAAAAACAAAAAGGACCCAAACCGAATTATGAACATCCCTAGCTAGCAACATAATCAGTATATAATCTATGTATACCGTCTAAGAAAAGTAAACAGTACATCTGACATAAAAGAGCACAGGAACAAACATGTAATATGCCTAGGTCCACCTCAACATCTCATTTAATTGCTTGAGCTATGGTTGAATTTTAGTGATTATAAACTCAATTTTTGTCTTTCATGTAGGCGAGGATTATAAATACTTAATTACTTGAGAAGTTTGTTAATTCTTACAAAAATAATGGATTTCTCTTTTTCTGGCATTTCACTTGTAGCAATTAGCAAAGATATCAAGTATTGAACCTTCTTCAATGATCCATAACATACTGAATCTAATACGGGGACAAACCATGCAGTTCTAAGACAAGAAAAGCCACTACTATGATGTGAAATTTTTATGCAGATACTGTACAAGTTAGCAAGGTCAATTGATTTACAATTCCAACGTCATACATGACTCCATCATTGCCAAGCTAAAATCCCTGCTTATATTTACTCTATATTTGCAACTAAGATTTAAATGTTGGTCAATCCAAAAGAAAATAAAGGTGACAAAGAACTATATAGAATATTAATAGAACAAAAAGGAAATAAGAAGGCTCAACCATAAGTTAAGATTAAAGATGATACAATGACAACATATGCTATAAAGAAAAATATTGCTATCTGAAGGAAGAATTTTGAATTGTCCGTCATGTTTGGAGATGTTACCGACCTGCAACAGAGAATCAAAACAACTGATCAATTTTCTCCAAAGCTAGAGTTTATGTCACGACCCCAGTTCACCCTCCATGAACATGTCGTGATGGAACCTAGTCCCTACAACTAGGTAAGCCTAACAGTACGGAACAAACAACATAACTTTCAAAAATGATTAATTAAAACTGAACACTAAAAGAAATCTGTATATAACTGTCGTGCAGCATATACAACTCAAAAATAAATGCGGAAGTCTACTATGACACTCCAAAACCCGGAAACTCACGGGAACACAAGCTAATGGAAGTAACATACAACTCTAATCTCCGGAATTTGTCTAAACAAAAGTGTGAATGAAGGCTAATTACTACAAATAGAGTAAATAGGGAGACTCTTCGGTTTGCGGACGCTGCAGATGTACCTCGAAGTCTCTGTAGCTCTCCTGGCCTCAAGGATAGTGCGCTTGGTATGAAGTACCTGGGTCTGCACATGAAAAACATGCATAGAAGAGGCATGAGTACACCACGACGGTACTCAGTAAGTGTCAAGCCTAACCTCGCTTGGGGAGTGACGAGGAAGGTCAGGGCCCTACTGAAAATAATTATAGTAATAAAACCTGCAACAACATGAAATAAGCAGAAATAATGGTTACAACTATGAAGTAAGATAGGTTATATAAGACAACAACTAACACTCAGAAAACTTAGATAACACAGAATAAAACCGCTCAATACCAATACCAACAACGAAGATCTCCCAGGATACCGTCCTGTAGTCCATCTCATCAACTATCCAAGGAGCTCCCGAGATACCGTCCCGCAGTCCATCATATAAGTATATCCGAAGGACCTCCCGGGATATCGTCCCATAGTCCAACTATCAATGTGCAGGGGGATCTATCGAGAATCTAACCCGCAGTCCCAAAGTAAATCTGTAGGGGGATCTATCGGGAATCGAACCCGCAGTCCCAAAGTGAATATGCAGGGGGATCTATCGGGAATCGAACCTGCAGGCCCAAAGTAAATATGCAGGGGGATCTATCGGGAATCAAACCCGCTGTCCCAAAGTAAATTTGTAGGGGGATCTATCGAAAATCGAACTCGCAGTCCCAAAGTAAATATGCAGGGGGGTCTATCAGGAATCGAACCCGCAGTCCCAATTTAAACACACAATATCAACCCAAACATTAGGATAAATGCTAAACTCGGAACAAGCAATAGGAAATCCTAGCCTAATTACCCTTCACGGGGTACAAACAAAACAATCAAAGCAACTAGGCGAGTAAGTCAAATAAACATGCTTCTCTAAACTAGCATAGGTTAAAATTGCAATTCAAAGCAAATAGATAAGTAAGAAACTCAATTTAAGTACTTTAAGTAAAAATGGGTTTCCAACAATTAGCTCAAGTGCTCGCTCGTTACCTCACGTACAAGGCATTCAAATACCAAATGTCGTCCTAAGGGAAGAAGTCCCCCACACAAGGTTAGACAAGCCACTTACCTCAAACCGGCTCCAAAATCAACTTGCAACCATACTTTTGCCACAAGTATCCGACTCGAAATGGCCCAAATCTATTCATTTCAATTACATCTCGTAAATAACATCTCAAGCAACTGATTCTACTATTTGATTTTAAACCAAGATGCAAATTTAGATAAAATGACCAAAATGCACCTCAGGCCAACGTGGTCAAAACCCAAGGTTCGAACTAAAATCCAGTTACCCATTCCTCCACGAATCCAAATATATGATTAGTTTTGAAATCGGACCTCAAATTGAGGTCCAACCCCCAATTTTAGCAAAACCCTAAGTCCTACCCAAATTTCCCCATTAAAATCTTCGATTTGAAGTTGAAATTATGTTAAAAGGTGTTAAGGAGTGAAGAAAATGAGTTAGAAATCACTTACCAATCGTTTTGGAGAAGAAGAATTGCTTGTAAAATCGCCTTTTATGTTTTAGGTTTTTTAAAAGTGAGAAATAATTGAAAATCCCGTGTTTTTATACCCTCTGAACCCCCCAGCACGGACCTCACAAAAAGGACCGCGGTCGCGCTGAGCAGCTTGGAGACCTATTGCTCTCTGAAGCCCAGCGTGGACCGCGTAAAAAGGACCGCAGTCGCACTTGTGAAACTGAAGACTTGCTCGCTTTCTGAAGTTTGCCACGCGGACCCTGCAAGGATGACCATGGCCGCGCAGCACACACAGCGGACCGCGGACCGCGCTAAGGCAACCGCGGGCGCGCTGGAGCCTGCAACTTTTCCTGAACCTGCAACATCTGGTATTTGTAAGTCTAAGGCCTCCCGGAACCAACTCGAAACTCACCCGAGCCCTCGGGGCTCCAAACCAAACATGCACACAACCTCAAAAACATCCTACAAACTTATCCGTGCGATCAAATCGCCAAAATAATATCATATACATCGAATCAAGCCTCAAAACTCATGATCCCTTTCCAAATTTTTCATAAAACATAAAATTCCCATTTCGGGTCCGAAACACGTCAAACGACGTCCGTTCTCATCCAAACTTTACAGAAAGTGCTTAAATCATATATAAAACTTGTACCAGGTGCCGGAACCACAATACGGGCCCGATACCGCAGTCTTTTAATCAAATTTCATTTTCAATTTCCTTAATTATTTTTAGAAAGCAATTTTACATAAAAATTCATTTCTGGGACTTGGGACCTCGGAATTCGATTTCGGACATACGCTCGAGTCCTATATTTTCCTACTGACCCTCCGGGATCGTCAAATCACGGGTCCAGGTCTGTTTACCAAAATTTTTAACCTAAGTCAAATTTATTCAATTTAATATAAAAAATCTAGCATTTTTTTCACAAAATTCATATTTAAGCCTTCCAGCTACGCGCTCGAACTACGCACGCAATTCGAGGCAACCCGAGAGGAGGTTCTTAATGCCCCGAAAGCACAAGATAGGTAATAAATAAGTGATGACCACATTGGGTCGTCACATCCTCCACCACTAAAATAATCGTTCGTCCTCGAACAGACAAAAGAAAGAAGTACTTGAGTAGGGAAAAAAAAGTTGAGGATAATGGCTCCGCATATCAGACTCGGACTCCCAGGTCGATGCCTTAGGAGGCTGACCTCTCCATTGGACATGAACAGAAGGAAATCTCTTGGATCTCAACTGACAAACCTGCCGGTCTAGAATGGCTACCGGCTCCTCTTTATAGGACAAGTTCTTGTCCAGCTGGACAGTGCTGAAATCTAACACGTGGGCTGGATCGCCGTGATACCTCCGAAGCATGGATACATGAAAAATTGGATGCACGGTTGGTAAGCTAGGCGGTAATGCAAGTCTATAAGCCACCTATCCCACTCGATCAAGAATCTCAAACGGACCAATATACCTAGGGCTAAGCTTGCCCTTCTTCCAAAACCTCATCATGCCCTTCATAGGCGACACTCGGAGCAATACCCGCTCACCGACCATAAATGCTACATTTCGACCCTTGCGATCTGCATAACTTTTCTGCCTAGAGTGAGCAGAACGAAGCCTATCCTGAATGATCTTGACCTTGTCCAAGGCCTTCTGAACCAAATCCGTACCTAACAACCGAGCCTCTCCCGGCTCAAACTATCCAACCGGCGATCGACACTGTCTACCATATAAAGCCTCATAAGGAGCCATCTGGATGCTCGACTGGTAGCTGTTGTTGTAGGCAAACTCCGCTAATGTCAATAACTGATCCCAAGACCCTCCAAATTCAACCACGCATGCACAAAACATATCCTCAAGAATCTGGATAGTGCACTCGGACTATCCATCCGTCTGGGGGTGAGATGCTGTGCTCAACTCCACCCGAGTACCTAACTCCTACTGCACGGCTTTCCATAACCGCAATGTAAACTGAGTACCTCTGTCTGAAATAATAGAAACTGGAATACCATGTAGACAGACGATCTCCCAGATATAAATCTCCGCCAACCGCTCCGATGAATAAGTGGTACATGTGAGCACGTGATTCTTGCCCTATATGAATTATTCCTAAAATTCAATCAAAATAATTTCTTTCATTATTTTGCAATTTTGTGGATTTTTATGACATTTTTTGCATTTTATTTGTACATTTTAATTCATATGAAAATATAAAAATACACGTGGCATTTGTTTAGGATTTAATTTCATATTTTAGGATTCATTAGTAGTTAAGGAAAAATAAAGAAAATAAAAAAAAATGGTCTTTTTGCATTTTTAGTTTCGATTCGTCTTGATTTGGGTTTAATTAGAAATTAGAAGTATTCGAAAATTAGAAAATATAATTTTTAATGTCAATTTGGTTTTTGAGTTTTGATTTAGCATTTCACAATATATCAGAAAAATAAATAAAAGAAATTAAAAATAAAAGGAGAGGAAATTAATGGAAATAGGGTGGTCTTCATGGGTTGCCCGATTTTGGGCCAAAATTAAGACCAAAGCCCAAACCCACCTCAAACACACCCCAGCCCAGCCCTGAACAACCCAAACCCAGCCTGCCCCCCCTTCAGCAAAAAACGACGTCATTTGTTTTAATTTTGATCTTGACCGTCCATGGCTCACAATCCAACGATCCCGATTCGTTGGGCATAGTTAATAAAATTGTCCAAAAATTACCCAAACCCTAAAAAAATCTCTCACCCTCCTCGTATCCCCTTGTAACGCCGGCGTTACCACCACCGTCCCTCTGCCCTAAGCCGCCAGCCAAAAATCGTCTCCGCCGGCGGTGTTCGTCCAAATCACCTGAAAATTACACCATAGACTCCCCACGTCCTCCTCTTTCCGAACCCCAAACCCCCATGGCTCGAATCCCAGCCTTTCTCCTCGAATATTCAAAACTGTGGACGCTGCCTCCGCCGCCTACGGCGGCGCCACTTCCAAATCGCTCAAAAACAACACCCCGCGACCCTTGTGCCTTCCTCATGACTCATAGGTCATTGATTTCCTTCGAAGTGGTCCAGAATGTCGATTCAAGCTTGAGCTTCAAATATCCAAAGCGGTCGTTTAGAACCTATGTTCGTCAAGTTTTTAGGTCAAAGAATTAGTAAGTTTCTTCTTCTTTTGATTAATTAATTCAGAGGTTTTAGGGTTGTAATCGATTATGTTTGCATCTTAAGTTTTGATTTAATTCCATTCTATTTTGGTTTCCTTTTCTTCTTAGTTTGATTTTGTGTGTGACTATGATTAAGTGATTTGGAGTGTTTAGGTTTTGATTAATTTTTGTTAATTCTGTTTCGATTTTTCTTGTTTTTGATTTTCTTTTCGAGTTTGATTTTGTGTTGATTCATGAGCATCTTTTTGGTAATATGATTAGTTTCAATTTGCTTAATTACAGGCCTATTGGATCCTTAGACTTAATTTCAGGATTGTTTAATTAGCTTAATTTTTTTTTAAGGATTTTGGGTTATAGCTGGATAAGGATAGGACTCCGTTTAGCCATGGTTAATTCTTGACCAGCTGCTAGGGTGGGAAGGGGGTTTGTTTGGTTTGATCTATCAGTTTTCAGATAAATAAAGGGTAATTTAGGTATTATTGACAAGAGAATATTATAGTAAATGAAAATGAAACTCCCTAGGACTTTCTAGAAGGGGTTTTAAGTTGAAATTCACAAAATAGGTGTACTTACTTGAGTGACAAGTTAATAAATAAAGGACCAAACTGAATAAATAAAGAGGGACTAGAATGAAATAGAAAAATCTGAAATTCCCTTTAAGCTTTGCCTATAAAAGGCAACACATTCTGTCTTAGAAGAGAAGTCTGGGGACCTCCAAAAAATCCCCCCCAAGAGCTCTCTCTAGCTTTCAGATTCAAATTTGAAATTCAAACTAAAAAACCAAAAAAAAGAGTAGAAAACCTTCAAAAACTTCAAAACAATTACTGTGCCATTAAGATCTTAGGGAAATTTCGACTCTTAGCCATTGATTTACAATTCCTAGGTCAGTTTTGGTGGTTGAAGCTTCAGAGAAGTCGCTGGTTTGATTTTAAGTTTGGTTTTGGGGGCTCAAACCGATCTGTGTGGATCTGTTGGTTTTAGAGTTCTACAATCATTTCTGGTTTGCCTTAGGTTATAAAACTGGTTTTGAACTGCTGTTCTTCACTCGCTGGCCTTTGCTGCTTACTCACTCGTTCCTGCTGCTGATTCTCTTCTGTTTCATTTCAACTTGACTTTCAGGTACACATTTGAATCTACCCTAATTTAACCTTCAATTGGAACGAAATGAAGTCGTATTCCAAGTCTTTGCTCACGTAAATGCTTGTAGTTATAATCAGGACAGTAATATGTAATTGCCTAGCCTTAATTTGGTCGATTTGTATTATATTAAGGACTGTTTAATTAGGACCATTGCTGAATTGTTTGAATCATGATGTAATAATAGTTGGCTATAGGTTAGATTTGTAGTTTAATTCTGACTGGAGTGTGTTTAATTGGACTGTCTGGATGGTTTAAATTTGTGGTTATCTAGTTGCAGCTTCAGTTTACCTAATACCTGTTTTAGCTTAACAATAATAAATCAAAAACAATTAAGGGTGCAGTTGCTTGTGGAATCAGTGTGTTTGAGGTGTGCTAGCCATGACAAGTTTAAGTTCAGGTTGAATGCATGCCTAAAACAATTTCATGTAGCCGTAATTAGTAGTAACCTCAGTGGTTCATAGATTTATGCACAACGATCAGTCTATTTGTGTTAGTAAACTTCATTGTTTCCAATTTGTTATTCACCAAGTGGTCTGTAAGAATCCGTCAGAAGATAAGTAAATAGAATGAAGCATGAAGTAAAATCAAAAGTGAACAATATCTTATTACTTTGAGTTTGGATCCATGGAGGATAGTGTGATTGGTTAGGTTGTGTGAATTTGTTAGAATTGCTAATCTAGCCTATGTTCTGAACCAAGTGAAACAAGGAATCAAAATAGAATTGGGGATATGTAAAAAGGGAATTTCTACAACTTTAAGCAAAATATTGAATCAGTTGGTTGGCTTTAGACAATTTGGGCCTTAGTGTTGGAACAGACGGCCCAGGCTCTGTTTTAGCTACGCATTCGTTTGGGCCTGGGCACAGGCTTGTGACTGGCCTGCCTTTGAGCATACTTGGATTTTGATTTTGTAATCGGGCTACGTTCAACTCCCTAGCTGGTTGAGGATTTGAATTTGTATAAACTCATAGACCCCAAATATAATAGTTCTTAAACAATATTAATTAATTAGGACTTTTTCTTTGTTATTGGAGACAAAATTAAATAGAAAATCATAGTTTACTTTAGGTCGGACCTTTAAATTATAAATGAGATGAGCCTCGCTAAACAAAAATACAAATATTTCGAGGCCCTCGATACATGTATATACTAAAATACTTAGAATCGGGGATGGGTCGTTTAGCGAATTTCACGGCTTTTCCCAAAATAATAATGAGTTAGTCACTTTAGGCGCACTTTTAATAATTTACCTTCTTAAACTCGGGTGTGAATTTCATGCAACCCAAATCCAAATCCTAAAATGTCGAATAAGAATGTGTCGAGGATCCGGGTGCATTTCATATGACTTGATCCAAAAATACGCTCTTAAATGACGTTCACTTTCTTAACAATTGACTAAGAGCGGTAAATAATTCTAAAATTGCACTATAGGTTTAACATGCATAGAAATTAGATTTTAGCCAAATATAGCAGTTGAGCAACCGTGCTAGAACCACGGAACTCGGGAGTGCCTAATCTCTTCTCCCGGGTTAACAGAATTCCTTACTCGGATTTCTGGTTCGCGACTGTAATACAGATTCAAACCCTTTCCTCAATTCGGCATTCAATCCGGTGACTTGGGACACCATAAATCTCCCAAGTGGCAACTCTGAATCTCTTAATAAACGGATCCCGTTTCAATTGTCCTTTAATTGGAAAACCCCCTTTTATTATACCCTTCACGCGGGTGTAGTGAAAAAGGAGGTGTGATAGCTCTGGCGACTCTGCTGGGGACACAAACCCAGAACTTCGGTTCAGGGTTTAAGAATTTGAGCTTAGAATAATTGTTATGTTTGGCTTTATCTGATTTTCCTACATGTTTCTTGCTAAATGTGCTAAATGCTTTACCGCTTTGATATTATCTGAACTGTGTATAAACTGTGCCGAAACCTTTCTCTTCTCACCTTCGAGGATGTGCTTACTGGTTGAGACTCCCTATTCTATTAGTGTCATACCCTGAAATAAGAAAGAGGCTCGGATAAGTTACAAAGTCGGACGATCTCGCGGGTCCCCGGTACATAGCCCCCTCCTCGACTCGAGTTGTCCGCTCGGGTACACTATTTAGAACATATACCTAGGTTTTGAACCTAGAATAACTTGACTTCATGCCGGATCCCTAGTAGGAACGCTTATTGGCATCATGTTGCATATGACTTAGGGGACTCAACATAGGGGTTGGGTCCGTCTAGGACAGGTAACCTGAAATGAAAAAGACCATCCTGATGCATCTTACGTGTTGCATATGCATTTATTTGTCTCGGACTTGCATGCTGACCGGCTTTGGAGTATTTGGGAAAATTGAAAAAAAGGGAGAGAAATAGCAGTGTAGAGAGTTAACAATAACCAATGTCAAAATAGTGTCGAAACTCTGCCGAATTTTTGAGAAAAATAAAAAAAAGAAAAGGGAAAAGAAAATTTGTTTTCAAAAGATGGTTTGTTTTATTGGTCAAGAAAAAGGAAAAAACTAAAGAGTTTTATTTTCAAATAGTTTATTGAAAGAGAAAATACAAAAAGAGTATTGTTTTCCGAAATAGTGTATTTGTCAACAAAAAAGAGTCTTGTTTTCGAAAATAGTTAGTTTTATTTGCCCGAACTATGCGGGTTTGATTCTCACTGGATGTGAGATACGTAAGCAATCCTTATCGGGTCCAACCACCCCTTTTGCAAAAATAGCCAAAAATACCAAAATTTTAATTTTTATCCAATAAGTCGGGTGACGCCATTCTTGTTTAAAAATAAGTCGAATGTCCCCAAAGGGCGCCGGAAGGCTGTCTGTGCAAGAACAGCCACCCTGTGTCATTTTTCAACGATTAGCGGGCACAGCCTTAAAATCTTCTCCCGAAGTGCTGAAAGGACGTATCTGCAAAACCGATTTTTTATTTTTTGAAATTAGAAATTTGAATGAAAAGAATAGTGTCATTTTTTCTTTTAGGTCAAAATAAATGATTAAATCACCTTAATAAATGTACAGGATGAGCACGATTGAAAATGAACCTTTCTCAATCATGAATAAAATCCCTCTGGAGTTGCGTCTATGGTGGAACGATCTGGGCAAAGAAGGACAGAGCGAGGTCAACAAATATTTGAAAGGGCTTACCGGTTTATTGGAGATTGTTCCTCGGGGAGACATCATCAGAGCTTTGGTCACATGTTGGGACCCAGCATACAATGTGTTCCATTTCTCGGATTTTGATCTCACTCCGACCCTAGAGGAAATAGCTGGGTACATCGGAAGTGCCGAGGTTCCTTTAAGGCACAAGTACTTGGTTGCCCCGAGAACCATAGCTATACACAGATTCTAAGACTCTCTGAAGATAATCAGGACGATTCACAACACGGATTTGGAAAATGGCTTTTTCACCCCACACTTCATATACCACAGATATGGACATATAGGAGGGTTCAATAACCCTGAAAGCAAGATAGGTATCAAAGGAAACCGGCAAAAATGGGAGGAGCATAGACATTTCGCTTTTATGGTGGTTTTTCTGGGGCTTTTGGTATTTCCAAGGAAATACGGAAACATTGACATAAAAATAGCCAGAGTCGTCAGCACTCTAATGACTCAAGCTAAAAGCACTCTGGCACCTATGATATTAGCTGAAATCTTCCGCGCTCTTACAGCCTGCAAAGCCGGGGGAGACTTCTTCGAAGGGTGCAATCTACTGCTGCAAATGTGGATGACCGAGCACCTGTGCCATCATCCTCAGTTCTTAAGCTATGGGTTTCCAGAGAAAACATACATAGAAGAGTTTTATACGAGGATTAAAGGGGTCAATTTGCCTGAAGGATTCATGGGCTGGACAACATATGTTCGGTCCCTCACTGCTAGTCAAATAGAGTGGACGCTTGGATGGTTGCCTATTGATGAAATCATATATATGCCAGGAGCAAGGCCGTATTTCCTCTTGATGGGTCTTAATAGCATTCAGCCTTATGCCCCGTATCAGGTTTTAAGGAAACTCGAGAGGTGCCAAATAGTGCCAAAAGACGGCGATCTCAGTGCTCAGGTAGTTGAGATTAGCCCTGACGAACAGTTTCCTGAAGCAAGAGTCCGCCATATCTGGAACGAATGTCAATACTTAAAAGCGGATACTTGCGTGCAGGATCAGGCCAAAGGCGAAGTGTCGCCAGGATACCTTGCTTGGTATAGGAGAGAATATGAGCACGAGAGGCCAGCTAAAAGACCTCACATCCAGGAGTTTGCCGAATCATCGCAAGAACAGTGGGCCCGGTTAGCTAAAGAAAATGAATACAGAGCCAAAATAGGAGAATTGGAAAAGTGGGTCCAAGACCTTAAGTTTGAAAACAGCGTGCAAACTGCAGCTGATGAGGGTGAGAAAAAGAAATTGGCCAAAGAGAATGAAGCCTTACGAGCCCAAATCCAAAAGATGAAGATAGCGGCTGAAAATCCTGTTAGGAGTGCCAAAGATGCAAAGCTCATAGAAAATCTAAGGCAAAAAGTGAATTACTACAGTTTTGACCTCAACAAAGCAGAAAAGGAATTAGCCGGGATTCGAAAACAATTGGCTAAAAATGCAGAAGAACGAGCCCGCATGGTTAAGCAGTTGAGAGGAGAATACGATAATGAGGTCACGGGATTAAAGAAAAAGGTCATTGCCACAGAAAACAACATGATCAAACAGGTAAAAGAATTCAAGGTTGAAAGAGAGCACTGCTACGCAGCATTGGCACAATTAGAAATGGACCTGCAACAACTCCAGGAACAAAATCAGCAGACTTTGGAGGCCAAATCCCAACAAATAGGGCGGCTGCTTCAGGAAAAGGGCATAATCAGAGAGAGAATCCTAGCTATTGCTCACTACATTACCAGGAAATGCCAAATGTGCGAGAACATGACTCAGACTACCTTCTTTGCCTCGGTGATAATATTTGTGAAACAGATAATGAGTGACCTGGACAGACTTCAAGGGGAACTCGCATATAGGCCCGCGGTGAGATCGAACGATGTCCCGCGGGCACCAAGAGCTTTAATGTATTCATGATTGTTATTTGAGTCTGTACTTCCTTTTACTAAAGTCTGCAGTTGTCCGCGTCTGTACTTTCTTTTTGGGTCAGTCTGTATTTTCATTCTAAGATAAGATAGTTGATGGTGGAGTTTGTAGTTGTTCTTGTCATTTAGAGTCTGTTAGTTGTCTTAATGCGTCAGTTTTGAGTCTTTGTAATCGAAATATTTGCTATCAGTAAAATTGAAAATTCCAAAATATTTTGCTTCTATTTTGCATTTATGTGCAAGAACTACGCTCGGTCTGATTCATGCGGGGTCATGATACGTAGGCAATCTACATAGGATTCGACCATAACCAAAAGAAAAAAAAAGAGGAAAGAAGAGAGAGGAAAAACAACAAAAAGGCAAAAAGAAAAAAAAAGAGCGAAAAAACAAGAAAGAGGGAGAGAATAAGAACAAGAGAAGACAAAGGCAGGAGTGAAAAAAAAAGAAAAAAAAAACAAAAAGAGAAAAGAGAAGAGAAAGTTTGCAATTGGAAATAAGGAAAAGGCCGGGATGACGCATGCGACCGATCAAGAGCATAATAGGAACTGTTAACTGCTTAGGTGCATTCACTCCCCAAATGTACGGGTACCAATATGTTAAATTCCCTAACACTAACGTGGTGATTTCATTTTTTCATGTCATTCCAGAAAGGTGGTTGGTTTGTGGTTTTAAAGTGGTAATTCTTCTTTGCAACACAAGGACAAAACACAATGGCGAACGACAATAGAACTGAGTTGGTTGATACCGGTGCCCGACATCAGTTGGTTGAATGGGATAATGGGTTGGGTGAAGAGGTGCGGATGTTAAGACAGCACGTGGCAGACATGTATCAAGCCTGGATAACTGGGAAGACACCACCCCCGCCACCACTGATTTTTCCAGATGCTGCCCTTACCCAAGCTCCAAATACAACACCAAATGATCCTCCATATTCTCCAGATACACCCGCTTATCACAATTTTCCCAACTACCCTAGTAGCTCCATCACTCATCTTCCAGTCACCTCTCCCCGACATGGCCCTCCTGTTATATCCAATACTCCCAACAATGAATACCCACTCAAAGCTTGTAATGCCCAATATCACCCCTCAAAGGTTGCCCACAAGGTTCCTGATTCCTACGCGAAAAGCTACCGGGATGAGCTTCATGCTAGAAATGAAACGGTTACAGGAAGAGAAAGGCGAGATGGGGTACCCAGGAAGTTGAAAAGCGCAGAATAGTCCTTAAGGGACAGGCAAAGAGTGGGAGGCCAGAGTAGCGTGACTTGTAAAGAACTGATTGTGTCCCATGACATCTGCCTGCCCGCAGGATTCAAAGTACCAAAATTTAACTTGTATGATGGGTGTGGAGATCCGATAGCCCACCTGTGGGTCTATTGCAACGAGATGAAGATTGTTGGAGAGAAAGATGACGTGATGATGGCATATTTCAGTGAAAGCCTAACTGGGACAGCTTTGGACTGGCATGGTCGTCAAAATGCCGATGAGTGGCTTACATTGGGTGACATGGCTCAAGACTTTGTCTGATACTTTTAATGCAAATCAAGTGTTACCCCAGACCGCACCTCGCTATCTAAGATG
Organism: Nicotiana glauca; assembly: GCA_026770625.1. Classification (NCBI taxonomy): domain Eukaryota; kingdom Viridiplantae; phylum Streptophyta; class Magnoliopsida; order Solanales; family Solanaceae; genus Nicotiana; species Nicotiana glauca. The sequence goes on along the minus strand of MU711411.1, from coordinate 76,764 downwards.
GAAAAGAGGCCGGGGGAATGTTTAATGAGTTTGGGCTCAGATGGAGGGAGCAAGCTACTCGAGCCAGTCCCCCGATTAGCGAAGAAGAAATGGTTAAGCTTTTTCTACAGGCCCAAGGACCCACTTACTACTGTCATTTGATCTGGCCTTGGGAAAACCTTTCAATGATGTGTTAAAAATGGGGGAACTAGTAGAAGAAGGGGTCAAGTCAGGCAAAATCATGAGTTGTTCGGAAGCTATTCAGAACATCCCAATAAGCTTGGTGGTAGGGGTGTACATGGACCGGGTTGGTTCAGTTTTTATCAAAACCAAACCAAACCAATTATATCGGTTTGGATTGGTTCGGTTTTGTCGGATTTTTCGGGTTTTCGGGTTTTTTTGTTTGATGAATATTATTTCAATCTTACGTTATTAAAGTTATAGATAAAGCTTTGATAAGTGAATATATGTTTAGTAAATATGGAAAAAATTGACAAACATATGATCTATTAAAATGTTCTAATGGGAGAAATATTTTAGTTACACATGATAGTTATTTTCTTAGCCGTCTAACAATATTTTTTCGTTAATCTACGCTTTAAAGGTTAATACATGAGAGGATCCCAAATATTTCTACATTTTCTAAAGAAAAATCACTACAAAGTCTTAAAAATATAAATAAAATTTATATATTTATATGTCGGTTTGGTTCGGGGTTTTTTACTCAATACCAAACCAAGTCAAACCAAACCTAATTGGGTTTTTTAATCGGTTTGGTTTGGTTTTTCGGTTTGGTGCGATTTTTCGGTTCGGTTTGAACACCCCTACTTGGTGGGAAGAAAGAGGAACAGAAAAGGCGATCCGATAGGTTTTCCTGATCGACACTTCCAGCCTCGACATCATCCCCATGCACTAGAGGACCCACCCCGATGCTACTTCTCTCCACAGAAATCCCAAAGTCACACATCACATTCTCGGTACCCAGCTCAAAATAATGCCCATCTACCCCCGCGAGCATACCGAAAACACCCCAGATCAGGTTTTTGGCCCAATCCAACATTTAAGAATGAGAGGTTATGGAAGAAGAAAGCCCTCACTCCGTTGGGAGAATCATATGCCAGTCTGTTCCGGAGGTTAAGGACATTGGACATGTTGAAGCCGATTCAGATAAAAACGCCTAACCTTCTTCCAAAGATGTTTGATCCTTCTCAAAGGTGCGCATATTGCTCAGGTGCCCTGGGGCACGACATAGAGAAGTGTTGGAACCTGAATAATGCGATTCAGAAGCGTACTAATGCAGGCGACATTGTCGTGCAAAGTCCAGATGCAGCAAATACTAGCCGAAGTCCATCTCATGTGCATAATGAGATGCATATGGTGGGTATGATTTATTTTGAATAGGAACATGAGAACTCTTCTGAGATCCTTGGAGGTCTGCATGCTACTAAGGTTTCAGCATTATTAGAAGTTGATCGTGAGAACGGGCCGGCAAAAGGAACCCAAAAGCAGTTTGCTAAGAGCAACATGATGAGGACTTGCAAAAATTCTAGCAATCTTGGTATGAAACCCAGTGGCTAGGATGCCGTGCTTGGTAATTGGGAAGATGCTCCACCTCTTGGAGTTTTGGTGGTTTATTTTGTTGTCATTTCTGTTGTCCAGTTTATTTCAGGGTTGTAATTCGGATATTGTCTTATGAAACAAACCCTTCTATCCTTTCACTTTGCCTTGTTTGTCTAGTCGTAATAGCTTGTTTAGTGTTGTCTAGGTTGTTCAAGGGTTGTAACCCTGGTCTAGTTTTCTTGTTTTGTTGTTTAAATCCTTTCACCGTCAGTCTAATGCAATTTCTCTGTTTCCTGCCATTTCTAGTCATTTTGTTTAGTTCTCTTCTCCTTTTACAATTCTTTTCATGCTAGTTCTAGTTACATGACATGCGCGCATAATTCTCAGCCTGGTTTTTAAAAGTCAGTTTAGTAATAAAGCAATGAAATAATGTTGAAGATGTAAGGACATTCGAGGGAAATAAGTAAAGGCATTTTCAGATCACTTCGAGCCGAAATCAAGTGAAACTGGGGGCAGATAGAACATAAGGAAATACTGTTGAAATACATCATGCCGCATCGGTTTGAAGCCAAAGGCAGGTTTACCCCAAGCTTACAAGGGGCCGTTCGCGGTACCGTGTTTGTTGCCTAATGGTGCTGGGTAATTGACAAATATAGGAGGCAAATTTGTGAATATGGCTATTAATTCTGGTGCAATCAAAAGATGTTACGTATGTTTTCTCCAGTTTGTTTAATTGTGTAGTTCGTATTTGGCATGTTTTGGAGATTGGAATGACGAAGGCATTTTGTTCTGCTATCCAAACACTTTATCCCTTATTACCCCTTTGAGCCTCAGTTATTTTCTTTCATACCCCTCTTTCGGAATCAATAATAAAACTCTAAGCCCGAGCGGGGGAAGTAAGTGAAGAAACAAGAGAAAAACAGTGAAATAGAAAAGGAAGAAAAAGATTAAAAAAAAGAAATAAAAGAAAAGAAAAGAAAAGAGAAAATAAAAGTGGAAGAAAGGAAATGTCGCAACAACGAAGTAATTTTATGGCCTGAACTACGTTTGACTTGATCCCGAAAAGGTACGTAAGCAGCCTCTATCTGAGGTTCAGTCACACCAAAATAAACTCTAAAAGTTCCCCAAGAAAGAAACTGGGGCATAAGTTGTGGTTGTTGGGAGAAATTTTATTCTGAAAGTTGTAATTTTGAACCCATGTTGAATTGTTTTGAGCCTTTGATACCCTTTCTTTCTAACCCTGTCCAAAAGCCCACATTACGGTCCAAAGAAAGACCTTCCGCTCAGTCTTCAAGAAATGCTGAGTCAAGCAAGAAGAAGTGATTCATGACAAGGGCAGCACTCCGGTACAAGAAGAAAAATGATCAAAATGAGAGAGTCTTATCGGTGAAAATCTCACGGGCACCATAAGGCGAAGTGAGTTGAGAGAAAACCAAAATGAGAGAGGCTTGATGGTGAAAACCCTACGGGAGCCACAAGTCGAATAAGGAATATGAATCAGATCAGGTCAGGCAGAGCATTGAAGCCCAGTTTTACGACGGAAAGGCACAATAAGAGCCGAACAACAGATTTGCTAAACAGAATAGGCTGCAGGTGCATGTCAAGGTCATTATAGTCGGTATCCACATCCTATAGGTTTCTAATTGATAGTTTTCTTGTTAAGAATCATCTCTTTCATTGTCCTTCTACTATATTCCTTTTGTCCTGTTTACTTCCTCCTCTTGAGTCTGTTTGGTCATAACAAGAAAGAAATGACTTCAAAATCTGCCACCAAGCTTTCCAATTAAACAAAATGGGATCTGGTGAACATATCAAGGCATCAAGTGAGGAGAAAACAGTATGCACAATGAGTTGGCCACAATCAAAATGCTTTGGGATTCGTGTGAAGTACAAGGGTTGGGTACGCCTCAATTCAAGAACCATGCAACAGATGAAGGGTATTTGGTGAACGGATCAGAGATATTCTTCGTGTTAAGGGTAATAAAGAAAGTGGTTAGTCAATAAACAAGCAAGATCTTTGAGTGGGAATCAGTTATCATGAAAAGTGAAGGAGCAACAGACCTCAAGGCTGAGGGCAGTGGTTAAGTCGAGAAAAAACAAATACACGGAGTGGGGGCAATGAGCGTGCTTTGGGATCCATGTGAGACACAAAGGTTGGGGATGTGCCGGTTCATGCAATGCAAATAGAGGATATTGGGTCTGAACAGAGAAAAGGTATTTTATATGATGAGGATGATAGAGAAAGGGGTCTAGTCCGGAAACAAGCCAGGTCTTCAATTTGAAATCAATCTTCTTGGGAAGCGAAGAGGCAGCCGCCCTCAATGTTCAAGGCCACAAACCAACCACCATATTTTAAACTCACAAGTTTTCTTTGTTTGAAACAGATAAAAAGCAGCGCAAGAAAGTCAGTTCAACAATAGGAAGGAAATGAAAGGAAAAAAAAAAGAAGAAGAGGAAAACCGACAAAAGGGAACTTTGGCAAATCCTTACCCTTGCTAGTGTGCATAAAATTCTGCCATTGCTTTTCACATTTTTCCTCCTAGGATAAAAGTCCTAGTCTGATGGATTTTCCTCCATTTAGAGAATCTTAGTCTGATGAATTTTTCTCCTAAGATAGAAACCCTATTCTGATGAACTTTATCCTAGGATCAAAATCTTAGTCTGATGAAACTTTCTCCTAAGATAACAAGATAACAAGAAACCTAGTCTGATGAATGTTCTCCTAGGGTCTGCATCTTAGTCTGGTGAATCTTTCTCCTAAGATAGAAAACCTAGTCTGATGAATTTTCTCCTAGGATAAAAATCTTAGTCAAATAGTTTTACTCACAGGGGACGTACATGCCAATCAAGTCTTTAGTTTTGCTCTCACCATTGTATCAATAGCTTAGGTAATAACTCACAAGTCTGCCCAGCCACCAAACTGGGGCAGAAAATTTTCTTTGTTTGTTTATTTTGTTGCAGTCAGGATCCCACCTGGAGAACAAGGGAATACTTTTCAAGTTTCAGTAATCAAGAGCCCACCTGGAGAACAAGGGAATACTTTTCAAGCTTCAGCAATCAGACGCCCACCTGGAGAACAAGGGAAGTGCAATTCAAATTTTAGCCTTTAATTTCTAATATTTGATAACNGCCCACCTGGAGAACAAGGGAATACTTTTCAAGTTTCAGCAATCAGGAGCCCACCTGGAGAACAAGGGAATACTTTTCAAGCTTCAGAAATTAGGAGCCCACCTGGAGAACAAGGGAAGTGCAATTCAAATTTTAGCTTTTAATTTTTAATATTTGATAACATGCTGTACCCAGCCACCATACTGGGGCAAAATATTTTCTTTGTTTGTCTATTTGGTTGCAGTCAGGAGCCCACCTGGAGAACAAGGGAATACTTTTCAAGCGTCAGCAATTAGGAGCCCGCCTGGAGAATAGAGGCACATATTTCAAATCTCAGCAGTCAAGCATCACTCGGAGGAATGGCAAAACATCTCCGATCACAATGCAAGGCAACAACGCAAGAATTCCATCGGAAGAATACAAGTTCAAGGCAACACAAGAGCAAGTTCGAAGGCGTAGATAGGACCTCTCTGTAATTCATAGATCATAGCTTAGGCTAGCTTCTTTTATTTTGACACGGTGTAATAAGGAAGTCAGCGAGCAGTAGCAGCAGCGACAACAATGAAATCACAGCTCCTGGTAGTCCCAGCTACCAAACCTTCCCGAACTACACTGACCTGATTCCTTTTTAGCCAAGGATATGTAGTCAACCTCCGAAGCAGGGTATGGTTAAACTTTTCAAAAATGCTTGACACGGAATATTCAAACAGGCAAAAATCGCTCGTTTCCGCTCACTTATCTTTGCACGAAAACTCTTCGTATTTTTGAGCAAAGAGGGACAGCTGTGAGCACGTAATTTTTGCCCTATATGAGTTATTCCCAAAATTCAATCAAAATGATTTCTTTCATTATTTTGCAATTTTGTGGATTTTTATGACATTTTTTGCATTTTATTTGTGTATTTTAATTCATATGAAAATATAAAAATACACGCGGCATTTGTTTAGGATTTAATTTCATATTTTAGGACTCATTAGTAGTTAAGGAAAAATAAAGAAAATAACAAAAATGGTCTTTTTGCATTTTTAGTTTCGATTCGTCTTGATTTGGGTTTAATTAGAAATTAGAATTATTCGGAAATTTGAAAATATAATTTTTTAGTGTCAATTTGGTTTTTGAGTTTTGATTTAGCATTTCACAATATATCAGAAAAATAAATAAATGAAATTAAAAATAAAAGGAGAGGAAATTAATGGAAATAGGGTGGTCTTCATGGGTTGCTCGATTTTGAGCCAAAATTGAGCCCAAAGCCCCAAACCCACCTCAAACACACCCCAGGCCAACCCTGAACAACCCAAACCCGGCCTTCCCCCCCCTCTTAAGCAAAAAACGACATCGTTTGTTTTATTTTTGATGTTGACCGTCCGTGGCTCACAATCCAACGGTCTCGATTCGTTGAGCATAGTTAATAAAATTATCCAAAAATTACCCAAACCTTAAAAATATCTCTCACCATCCTCGTACCCCCTTGTAACGCCGGCATTACCACTACCGTCCCTCGCCCTAAGCCGCCGGCCGGAAATCGTCTCCGCCGGCGGCATTCGTCCAAATCACCTGAAAATTACACCATAGACTTCCCACGTCCTCCTCTTTCCGAACCCTAAACCCCCATGGCTCGAATCCTAGCTTTTCTCCTCGAATATCCGAAACTGTGGACACCGCCTACGGCGGCGCCTCTTCCAAATCACTCAAAAACAACACCCCGTGACCCTTGTGCCTTCCTCGTGCCTCATAGGTCATTGATTTCCTTCGAAGTGGTCCAGAATATCGATTCAAGCTTGAGCTTCAAAGCGGTCGATTAGAACCTGTGTTCGTCAAGTTTTTAGGTTCAAGAATTAGTAAGTTTCTTCTTCTTTTGATTAATTAATTCAGAGGTTTTAGGGTTCTAATCGATTCTGTTTGCATCTTAAGTTTTGATTTAATTCCATTCTATTTTGGTTTCCTTTTCTTCTTAGTTTGATTTTGTGTGTGACTATGATTAAGTGATTTAGAGTGATTAGGTTTTGATTAATTTTTGTTAATTCTGTTTCAATTTTTCTTGTTTTTGATTTTATTTTCTAGTTTGATTTTGTGTTGATTCATGAGCATCTTTTTGTTAATATGATTTAGTATCAATTTGCTTAATTACAGGCCTACTGGATCCTTAGACTTAATTTTAAGATTGTTTAATTAGCTTAATTTTTTTTAGAATTTTTGGTTATAGCTGGATAAGGATAGGACTCCGTTTAGCCATGGTCAATTCTTGACCAGCTACTTGGGTAGGAAGGAGGTTGATTTGGTTTGATCTGCTAGTTTTCAGATAAATAAAGGGTAATTTAGGCATTATTGACAAGAGAATATTGTAGTAACTGAAAATGGAACTCCCTAGGACTTTCTAGAAGGGGTTTTAAGTTGAAATTCACAAAATAGGTGTACTTACTTGAGTAACAAGTCAGTAAATAAAGGACCAAAATGAATACATATAGAGGGAATAAAATGAAACAGAGAAATCTAAAATTCCCTTTAAGCTTTGCCTATAAAAGGCAACACATTCTGCCTCAGAAGAGAAGTCTGAGGACCTCCAAAAAATTCCCCCCAAGAGCTCTCTCTAGCTTTCAGATTCAAATTTGAAATTCAAACTCAAAAACCAAAAAAAAAATAGTAGAAAACCTTCAAAAACTTCAAAACAATTACTGTGCCATTAAGATCTTAGGGAAATTTCGACTCTTAGTCATTGATTTACAATTCCTAGGTCAGTTTTGGTGGTTGAAGCTTCAGAGAAGTCGCTGGTTTGATTTCAAGTTTGGTTTTGGGGGTTCAAACCGATCTGTGTGTGGATCTGTTGGTTTTAGAGTTCTACAATCATTTCTGGTTTGCCTTGGGTTATAAAACTGGTTTTGAACTGCTGTTCTTCACTCGCTGGCCTTTGCTGCTTACTCACTCGTTCTTGCTGCTGATTCTCTTCTTCTGTTTCATTTCAATTTGACTTTCAGGTTAACATTTGAATTTGCCCTGATGTAACCTTCAATTGGAATGAAATGAAGTCGTATTCCAAGTCTTTGCTCACGTAAATGCTTGTAGTTATAATTAGGACAATAATATGTAATTGCCTAGCCTTAATTTGGTTGATTTGTATTATATTAAGGATTGTTTAATTAGGACCATTGCTGAATTGTTTGGATCATGATGTAATAATAGTTGGCTATAGGTTAGATTTGTAGTTTAATTCTGACTGGAATGTGTTGGATGGTTTAAATTTGTGGTTATCTAGTTGCAGCTTCAGTTTAGCTAATACTTATCTTAGCTTAACAATAATAAATCAGAAACAATTAAGGGTGCAGTTGCTTGTGGAATCAGTGTGTTTGAGGTGTGCTAGCCATGACAAGTTTAAGTTCAGGTTGAATGCATGCCTAAATCAATTTCATGTAGCCGTAATTAGTAGTAACCTCAGTGGATCAGAGATTGATGCACAACGATCAGTCTATTTTTTTAGTAAAAGTCATTGTTTCCAATTTGTTATTCACCTAGTGGTCTCTAAGAATCCGTCAGAAGATAAGTAAATAGAATGAGCCAAGCATGAAGTAAAAGTGAACAATATCTTATTACTTTGAGTTTGGATCCATGGAGGATAGTGTGATTTGTTAGGTTGTGTGAATTTGTTAGAATTACTAATCTAGCCTATGTTCTGAACCAAGTGAAACAAGGAATCAAAATAGAATTGGTGATAAGTAAAAAGGGAATTTCTACAACTTTAAGCAAAATATTGAATCAGCTGGTTGGCTTTAGACAATTTGGGCCTTAGTGCTGGAACAGACGGCCCAGGCTCTGTTTTAACTAAGCATTCGTTTGCGCCTGGGCCCAGGCTTGTGATTGGCCTGCCTTTGTGCATACTTGGATTTTGATTTTGTAATCGGGCTGTGTTCAAGGCCCAAGCTGGTTGAGGATTTAAATTTGTATAAACTCGTAGACCCCAAATATAATAATTCTTAAACAATAATAATTAATTAGGACTTTTTCTTTGTTATTGAAGACAAAATTAAATAGAAAATCATAGTTTACTTTAGGTCGGACCTTTAAATAATAAATGAGATGAGCCTCGCTAAACAAAAATGCAAAAATTTCAGGGCCCTTGATACATGTATATAATAAAATATTTAGAATCCGGGATGGCCCGTTTAGCGAATTTCACGACTTTTCCCAAAATAATAACGCGTTAGTCACTTTAGGCGCGCTTTTAATAATTTACCTTCTTAAACTCCGGTGTGCATTACTTGCGACCCAAATCCAAATCCCAAAACGTCGAATAAGAATGTGTTGAGGATCCGGCTGCATTTCATGTGACGTGATCCAAAAATACGTTCTTAAACAACGTTAACTTTCTTAACAATTGACTAAGAGCGGTAAATAATTCTAAAATTGCACTATAGGTTTAACATGTATAGAAATCAGATTTTAGCCAAATATAGCAGTTAAGCGACCGTGGTATAACCACGGAACTCGGGAGTGCCTAACCCCTTCTCCCGGGTTAACAGAATTCCTTACTCGGATTTCTGGTTCGCTACTGTAATACAGAGTCAAACCCTTTCCTCGATCCGGGATTCAATCCAGTGACTTGGGACACCATAAATCTCCCAAGTGGCGACTCTGAATCTCTTAATAAACGGATCCCGTTTTGATTGTCCTTTAATTGGAAAAACTCCTTTTATTATACACTTCACGCGGGTATAGTGAAAAAGGAGGTTTGACAGTACATGCAGGAATAAAATGAGCGGACTTGGTCAGCCGATCCACAATAACCCAAATGGCATCAAACTTCTTCAAGGTCCGAGGGAGTCCAAATACAAAATCCATGGTGATGCACTCCCATTTTCACTTCGGGATCTCTATCTACTGAAGCAACCCACCGGTCGCTGGTGCTCATAATTCACCTGCTGGCAGTTGAGGCATCTAGATACATACCCAACTATATCTTTCTTCATCCGCCTCCACCAATAGTGCTGCCTCAATTTCTGATATGTTTTCGCGGCACCCGAATGGATGGGATGCCGCGAGCTATGGGCCTCTGCTAAGATCAAATCTCGAAGCTCATCAACATTGGGCACACTATTCCGGCCCTGCATCCGCAATACCCCGTCATCTCCGATGATCACATCTCTAGCATCACCACGCTGAACCTTGTCCTTAAGGACAAACAAATGAGGGTCATCATACTGCCTCTCCCTGATACGATCAAATAGGGAAGACCGGGAACCCATACAATTTAGAACCCGATTGGGCTCCTAAAGATCCAATCTCACAAACTGGCTGGCTAAGGCTTGAACATCCATCGCCATAGGCCTCTCCGAAGCTGGCAAATATGCCAAACTCTCCGCCTGATGACTCAAGGCATCCGCCACTACATTGGCCTTGCCCGGGTGGTACAGAATCATAATATCATAGTCCTTCATAGACTCCAACCATCTCCTCTGGCACGAATTTAGATCCTTTTCCTTGAACAAGTGCTGCAAACTCCGGTGGTTAGTATAGATCTCACAAGGCACACCATACAAATAATGACGCCAAATCTTTAAGGCATGAACAATAACAGCTAACTCAAGGTCGTGGACAAGGTAGTTCTTCTCATGTATCTTCAACTGTCTGGACGTGTAGGAGATCACCCTACCATCCTGCATCAGCACCGCTCCAAGGCCTACTCTCGAGGCATCACAATAGACAGTATAAGACCCCGAACCGGTAGGCAAAATCATATTGGGGCTGTAGTCAAAGCTGTCTTGAGCTTCTAAAAGCTCGCCTCACACTCCTCTATCCACTAAAAAGGGGAACTCTTCTGGGTCAGTCTAGTCATAGGGTCGCAATCGATGAAAATCCCTCCACAAAATGGCGGTAGTAGCCCGTCAAACCAAGGAAACTGCGAATCTCTGTAGCTGAGGACAGCCCGAGCCAACTTTGTACGGCCTCTATCTTCCTCGGATCCACCCGAATGCCCTTACTCAAAATCACGTGGCCTAAAAATGCCACAGAACTCAACAAAAACTCGCATTTGGAGAACTTTGCATATAACTTCTTCTCCCTCAAGGTTTGAAGCATGGTCCTCAGGTGTTGCTCATGATCTTCCCGACTCCGAGAATACAACAGAATATCATCAATAAAAACAATAATGAACGAGTCAAGATATGGCTTGAACACACTGTGCATCAAATGCATGAAAGCCACTGGACCATTGGTCAGCCCAAATAACATAACAAGGAACTCGTAACGACCATACCGAGTCCTGAAGGTAGTCTTCGGGATATCTGGCTCCCGAATCTTCAACTGTTGGTAACCTGAGCACAAGTCAATCTTAGAAAACATATGTGCACCCTGAAGCTGGTCAAACAGATTATCAATACGAGGCATAGGATAACAGTTCTTTACTGTAACCTTGTTCAACTGGCGATAATCAATACACATACGCATAGAACCATCCTTCTTCTTTACAAACAAGACATGAGCACCCCACGGTAAAACACTGGGTCAGATAAAACCCTTATCAAGCAATTCCTGTAACTGATCCTTCAACTCCTTCAACTTAGGGGGATCTATACGATACGAAGAAATGGAAATGGGCTGAGTGCCCGGCAATAGATCAATGTCAAAATCAATGTCTCTATCGGGAGGCACGCCCGGAAGATCAGTGGAAAACACATCGGGATAATTCTATACCACTGGAACTGAATCAACAGAAGGGATATCAGCACTGACATCTCTTACATAAGTTAAATACGCGGCACACCCCTTCTCAAACATGTGATGAGCTTTAAGGAAAGAGATAACTCTACTGGGAGTGTGATCTAAAGTATCACTCCACTCAATACGCAGAATACCTGGCATAGCCAACGTCGCGGTATCTGTGTGACAATCAAGAATAGAAAAATGGGGCGACAACCAGTCCATGCCAAACATAATGTCAAAATCAACCATATCGAGTAACAATAAATCCGCTCTGGTCTCAAAACCACGAATAGTAACCAGATATGACCGATAAACGCGGTTCACAACAAGAGAATCCCCCGCAGGAGTAGAAACATAAATAAGAAAACTCAAGGAAATCCCGAGGTATACCCAAATACGGAGCAAAATAAGAAGACTCATAAAAATAAGTGGAGCCTAGATCGAATAGAATCAGTACACCTCTATAACAAACCATGACAATACCTGTGATGACAGAATCGAAGGCAACAGTCTCGGTACAGGTAAGTGGGGTAGCAACTGGGGTTGTAACCAAAGCCTGAGAACTCCGTGGGGTGCGCTATAGCCGAGAAGTCTGTGGAGGTGCACTCCTCCCAAGTCTAGGGCAATACCTCACCACATGGCGTATGTCACCACACTCAAAGCAACCTCGCAACTAACGTGGCAGTGGGAATTATGCGGCACGAGTACTCCAAGACCCTCGAGAACCTGAAACTCTGTGTGAAATTTGCGATGCAAACTGAGCTAGCTGACTTACAAAACCTCTACCATGCCATACTCTTCCTTCAAAATAAGGACCAGTGGGTCTCTCCAATCTATGAGGTATACTCACTCCTCTATACTCTCCTTCCTGACCACATTTGTCCACTCTCTCCTGGACCCACCTATCCCCTACTAGGTGAGAGGTCCTCACCACCAGCTGAACTGGGACCACAGGCTGTGTCGCCATGACACCTGGAACCTGACCAATGGAAGCTCGCTGCTATGGAGTGGGGGAGGCTGGAGACTGGGTCCCTCCACCGATCTGTGAAGTAGTCGGTACAACCTGAATCAATCCCCCCTGAATCAACGTACAAGACATGCTCAGGAACTGCGCCAAAGTCTCCTGAAGAGCTGGAGTAATAGTATCCGTAAGCATGTCAGGTGCCTGAACTCCGGCTGGATCTGTTGATGGTACCTCGGCAGCAACTTGCGCAGGTGCTCTCGCTGTACCATGTGCGCATCCTCGGCCTCTACCTCAGCCCCAGCCTCTGACGGCTGCAGTGGGGGGCGCGGGTGCCTGATCTTCTTGAGTAGCACGTGTCCTCACCATCTGTGAGAGAATAGAAGGCAGAAGTTTAGGATTGTGATGTCAAAGATCTCGCACGAAAGGGAATCAAATGAAGTGAAATTTTCCTAATGGTTACATAACCTCTCATAGATAAGTATAGACGTCTCCGTACCAATCAAAGAGACTCTAATAAACCGGCCAGTGTTTCGTGACTCCTATGAACCTAGAGCTCTGATACCAACTTGTCATGACCCCAGTTTACCCTCCATGAACATGTCGTGATGGCACCTAGTCCCTACAACTAGGTAAGACTAACAGTTCGGAACAAATAATATAACTTGCAAAAATGATTTATTAAAATTGAGCACTAAAAGAAATCTGTATATATAACTGTCGCTCGGCATATACAACTCAAAAATAAATGCGGAAGTCTACTATGACACCCCAAAACCCGGAAACTCACAGGAACACAAGCTAATGGAAGTAACATACAACTCTAATCTCCAAAATTTGTCTAAAAAAGTGCGAATGAAGGCTAAGTACTACAAATAGAGTAAAAAGGGAGACTCTTCGGTCTGCGAATGCTGCAGATGTACCTCAAAGTCTCCGTAGCTATCCTGGCCTCAAGGATAGTGCGCCTGGGATGAAGTACCTAGGTCTGCACATGAAAAACATGCGCAGAAGAGGCATGAGTACACCACGGCGGTACTCAGTAAGTGCCAAGCCTAACCTCGGTTGGGTAGTGACGAGGAAGGTCAAGACCCTACTGAGAATAATAATAGTAATAAAACTTGCAACAACATGAAATAAGCAGAAATAATGGTTACAACTATGAAGTAAGACAGGTTATACAAGACAACAACTAACACTCAGAAAACTTAGATAACACAGAATAAAATCGCTTAATACCAATACCAACAACAAAGATCTCCCAGGATACCGTCATGTAGTCCATCTCATCAACTGTCCAAGGAGCTCCCGAGATACCGTCCCGTAGTCCATCATATAATATATCTGAAGGACCTCCATGGATACCGTTCCGTAGTCCAAATATCAATGTGCAGGGGGATCTATCGGGAATCTAACCCGCAGTCCCAAAGTAAATCTGTAGGGGGATCTATCGGGAATCGAACCTGCAGTCCCAAAGTAAATATGCAGGGAGATTTATCGGGAATCGAACCCGCAGTCCCAAAGTAAATATGCAGAGGGATCTATCGTGAATCGAACCTGCAGTCCCAAAGTAAATATGTAGGGGGATCTATCGGGAATTGAACCCGTAGCCCTAATTTAAATATGCAGGGGGATCTATCGGGAATCGAACTCGCAGTCCTAAAGTAAATATGTAGGGGGATCTATCAGGAATCGAACCCGCAGTCCTAAAGTAAATATGCAGGGGGATCTATCGGGAATCGAACCCGCAGTCCCAATTTAAACACACAATATCAGCCCAAATATTAGGATAAATGCTAAACTCGAAACAAGCAATAGGAAATCCTAGCCTAATCACCCTTCACCGGGTACAAACAAAACAATCAAAGAAACTAGGCAAGTAAGTCAAATAAATATGCTTCTCGAAACTAGCATAGGTCAAAATTGCAATTCAAAGCAAATAGATAAGTAAGAAACTCAATTTAAGTACTTTAAGTAAAAATGGGTTTCCAACAATTAGCTCAAGTACACGCTCGTCACCTCATGTACAAGGTATTCAAATACCAAATATCGTCCTAAGGGAAGAAGTCCCCCACATAAGATTAGACAAGCCACTTACATTCATGCTTTGAAGATTTGGAGGCATTACCTATATGGTGTGACGTGTGAGGTGTACACTGATCACAAGAGTTTGCAATACTTGTTCAAGCAGAAGGAGTTGAACTTGAGGCAGAGGAGGTGGTTGGAACTAATGAAGGATTATGATGTTACTATTTTGTACCACTCGGGGAGAGCCAATGTGGTGGCTGATGCATTGAGTAGGAAATCCGCCAGCATGGGTAGTCTTGCTTATGTTCCGGTCAGCTAGAGACCACTTGCTTTGGATATTCAGGCCTTGGCCAATCGGTTTATGAGGTTGGAAATTTATGATCCTAGCAGAGTGTTAGCTTGCACGGTTGCTCGCTCTTCATTATTGGAGCGTATCCGTGATCGGCAGTTTGATGATCCCCATTTGTGTGTCTTGAGAGACACGGTGCAGCGTGGAGGTTCCACGAAGGTGACCTTAGATAATGATGGTGTTTTGAGGTTGCAAGGGTGAGTTTGTGTACCCAATGTCGATGGGATTCGAGAGTTGATCTTAGCGGAGGCCCATAGTTCTCGGTATTCTATTCACCCGGGTGCCACAAAGATGTATCAGGACTTGCGGTAGAATTATTGGTGGCGTAGGATAAAGAAAGATATTGTTACATATGTGGCTCGATGTTTGAACTGTCAGCAGGTTAAGTATGAGTATCAGAGGCCTGGTAGTTTGTTTTAGAGGATTGAGCTTCCCAAGTGGAAGTGGGAGAGGATTACCATGGATTTTGTTACTGGATTTCTGATGACTCGGAAGAAGTTTGATGCTATTTGGGTCATTGTTGATAGGCTGACCAAGTCAGCGCATTTTATTCCTGTTGCAGCCACCTATTCATCGGAGAGGTTAGCTGAGATCTACATCCGGGAGATTGTTCGCCTTCATGGGGTGCCGGCATCTATCATTTCGGACTGGGGTACGCAGTTTACTAGTGCTTCTGGAGAGCAGTTCAGCATGAGTTGGGCACCCAGATTGAGTTGAGCACAGCGTTCCATCCTCAGACGGACGGCCAGTCCGAGAGGACTATTCAGATATTGGACGATATGCTCCGAGCCTATGTCATTGATTTTGGAGGCTCGTGGGACCAGTTTTTGCCTTTAGCAGAGTTTGCCTACAATAACAGCTACCGGTCCAGCATTCAGATGGCTCCATATAAGACGTTGCACGGTAAGCAATGTCGATCTCCAGTCTAATGGTTTGAGCGGGAGAGGCTCGATTATTGGGTACAAATTTAGTTCAGGAGGCCTTGGATAAGGTCAAGATCATTCAGGACAGGCTTCGTTCGGCTTAGTCGCAGCAAAAGAGTTATGCGGATCGTAAGGTTCGAGATGTAGCTTTCATGGTTAGTGAGCGGGTCTTGCTCCGAGTGTTGCCTATGAAGGACGTGATGAGATTTGGAAGAAGGGCAAGCTTAACCCTAGGTTTATTGGCCCATTTGAGATTCTCGATCGTGTGGAAGAGGTGGCTTTCAGACTTGCCTTGCCACCCAGCTTGTCAGTCGTGCATCCAGTATTTCATGTGTCCATGCTTCGGAGGTATCACGACGATCCAGCCCACGTCTTAGATTTCAGCACTGTCCAGTTGGACAAGGATCTATCCTACGAGGAGGAGCCGGTAGCCATTCTAGACCGGCAGGTTCGACAGTTGAGGTCGGAGAGTTTTCCTTCAGTGCGTGTCCAGTGGAGAGGTCAACCTCCTGAGGCATCTACCTGGGAGTCCGAGTCTGATATGCAGAGCCGTTATCCTCATCTGTTTCTCGACTCAGGTACTTCTTTCTTTTGTCCGTTCGAGGATGAAGGGTTGTTTTAGAGGTGGAGAATATGACGACCCAAATGGTCATCACCGATTTTCTCTTTCATTACGCGCTTTCGAGGCCTTGAAAACCTCACCTTTAGTTGCCTCGATTTGCATGTGCAGTTCGGGCGCGTAGCCGAAAAGATTATATATTAAATTCTGTGAAAAATTTCAAAATATGGTTTTAAAATGATTAAAGTTGACTTCGGCCAATATTTTTGGTAAACGGACCCAGACCCATAATTTGATGGTCCCAGAGGGTCCGTAGAAAAATATGTGACTCGGGCATGTGCCCGGAGTCGAAATCCGAGGTCTAGAGCCCAAGAAAAGAATTTTTTCTGTGAAAATGTTTTTCTGAAATTGTTAAGGAAATTGAAAATGAAAATTGATTAAAAGAATATGGTATCAGGCTTGTATTTTTGTTCCGATGCACGGTACAAGTCTTATATATGGTTTAAGCGCTATCTGTAAAGTTTGGTTTAAAACGGACGTCGTTTGACGTGTTTGGGACTTAAAAATGGAAAATTTGTGTTTGATGAAAAAGTTGGAAGAAATCTTGTGATTTGAGGCTTGATTCTATGTATATGATGTTATTTTGGCGATTTGATCACACGAATAAGTCCGTAGGATGTCTTTGAGGTTGTGTGTATGTTCGGGGTAGAGCCCCGAGGGCTCGGGTAACGTTTAGATAGGCCACGAATTGCATTTTTGAACTTTGGAAAAAACTGTTGCAGGTCAGGTCTGGTATCTTCGCATTTGCGAAGGATTTCTCGCAAATGCGAGTCCAGGACCGCAAATGCGAGAAAGGGAACACCTGCACGGGGGTCGCAAATGCGAACAAAATGTCCGCAAATGCAATGAGGAGCCTTCGCAAATGCGAAGAAGGGCTCGCAAGTGCGAAAGTCCCAGCCATCGCCAAAGTTTGCAAATGCGAACTAAATCTCGCATTCCCAAATTAGCAGGTCGGGGTTCGCAATTCCCATACCTACAACCTGCATTTTTCATACTTAGACGAATTTTCACCTCATTTCTTCATTCTTTCAACTCAAACACTCCATAGGTGATTTTCCAAGAAAACTTTCTTCCCCAAATCATTTGTAAGTCAAATTTTACTCAATTTCTTCAATCTTCAACATCATTTATCATGTTTTCATCTTAAAATCAAGGTTTTTCATGGGTGAAAATGGGAATTTTGGGTAGAACCTAGGTTTTCTTAAATTTGGAGATTTGGACCTCAAATCGAGGTCCGATTTTAAAACCAATCATAGATATGGACTCGTGTGGGAATGGGTAACCAGCTTTTGGTCCGAACCTTGGGTTTTGACCACGTGAGCCCGGGGGCATTTTTGGAAATTTTGAGTAAAACTTTGGGAAATTCATTTTTATGCATTCGAATTGATTCAATTAGCATTTGTTGATACATTCAAGTAATTTGTGACTAGATTCGAGCGATTTTGTGGTAAATTCGAGGGGTAAAGCTATACTAGAGGATTGAGTCGAGTTTGGAGCATTCGAGGTAAGTGTTTGATCTAACTTTGGCTTGAGGGAATAGGATTAGGGTGTTGTTTGCTAATTGCTAAATGTTGAGTACGGTGTATACGCATGGTGACGAGTATCTACACACCGGTGTCTAGCATGACCGTGGGTCCTTGTTTGTACTTATTATGGTATTATTATAACTCTTCCATGTTAATTGATGAATCCTATGTAATTTGAAGAGTATGAGGATTGATTGTGAATTGTAAATTCTTTGGAGCGTTGGCTCGAACAATAAAAAGACTATTGGGTAAGAAATGAAGGAAACAGAAAGAAATATGATTAATCCCTTGCCGGGATGGTTTGAGTATATTGATTATCTCCCTTGTTGGGATGTGAAAGTTATTGTTATCGCTCCCTTGCCGGGATTTGCCGTTTAATTTTATTTTTCCCTTGCCGGGACATTTCTTATTATTTGTTTATCCCCTCGCCCCGTTTGGTTGTGATTACTGTTTGGGTGAGAAAGAATGATAATGCACGAAGGGTCATTCAGTGCCATGTTTTGATTATATTTGCATGAAGGGTCATTCCGTGCCATATTTTGATTATATTTGCACGAAGGGTCATTCCGTGCCATGTTTTGATTATTTATGCACGAAGGAACATTCCGTGCTCTGATTTGATTACAAAGGCGCGAAGGGTCATTCTGTGCCATGATTTGAGAGTTATATGAGGGAAAGCATGAAGGTTGATGCCATGCACTTTACTTGATTACTTTTGGTGAGAATGAGAGTAAAAGCACGAAGGTTGATGCCGTGCAACTGTTAATTTTCCTGTTCTCATTAATTATTGTTAATGTCCTGTTTCTTACATAAATTGTTGACCTTATATCCGGACTGTACTTCCCCTATATTATGCTATCCTCCCTCTTAGCTGTTTAATTTATGTGTTCTTTCCTTTTATTGCATATATATGTATTGAACTGCACAGGTTGGTTTGGTAGTCCTATCTAGCCTCGTCACTACTTCGCCGGGGTTAGGTCAGGAACTTACCAACATATGGGGTTGGTTGTGCTGATGCTATACTTCTGTGCTCTTTTGCACAGATCACGGAACCGGAGCCGCTTTTGGGCCACAGCAGTAGGATATTGATCGGGAGCTGACTTTAGTCCAGGGACTTTCGAGGTATCCTAGCTGACATTCGCAGGCCGGAGTCCCTTTTATGTTATAGTTTGTTTTCCTTGTACCGAGACAAATGCTAATGTGTTTCTATTCAGACTTGTTTTTAGCACTCTTTAGTAGTTCGTGAGTTAGCGACACCAGTCTTGGGTAGAGAAATGTTATACTTCCGTATTTTGGGTTTTCAGTTCTCTATGTTTTAAAGACTTCCTCTTTTATTTAAATGACTCGTTATAATTATTATTGTTGGGATGTTATCAGAAAATGTTTAAATGCTTGGCTTGCCTAGCTCCGACAGTAGGCGCTGTCATGACTCCCGATGGTGGAAAATCCGGGTCGTGACAAGTTGGTATCAGAGCTCTAGGTTACATAGGTCTCGCTACTCACGGACAAACTTGGTAGAGTCTGAGGGATAGGTACGGAGATGTTTGTATTTATCCCTAGAGGCTAACGCAGTTAGGAAAAATCTCACTTTTGTTCTTTCTTGTCATGTGGTTCTATTTCTCAAATACTGATTGCCTTTCTACTCTGTTCTTTCGCAGATGGCGAGAACACATGCTTCCTCCTCTACCGTGCAGCAGCCCGAGCCCCCAGTAGTAGCTCCCGCAAGGGGCAGAGGCCGAGGAAGGGGCAGAGCTCAGCCCTGGGCAGCAGTCCCAGAGGTGGAGCCTCATATTGACTATGATGAGGAGGTTCTAGCCCTAGCAACTCCGATGGGCCCAGCTCAGGTCCCAGGAGGGGTCATGGTCACCCCAGATCTTCAGGACGCTTTAGTTAGACTGGCAGGCTTTATGGAGAGTGTCACTAGAGCGAGATTGCTTCCAGTAGCACCAGGCACTTCTCAGGCTGACGGAGGAGTTCATGTGACGACCCAAAGGGTCATCACCGTATTTCTCCCTTTTCCCACGATTTTGAGGCCTTGGAAACCTTGCTTGTAGTTACCTAAATTTGCGTGCACAGTCCGGGCACGAAGCCAGAAAATTTTTATGTTAAAATATGTGAATTATGTGAAAATTTTGAAAAATGTTGATATTAATATTGATATAGTTGACTTTGGTCAACATTTTGGGTAAACGGACCTGGACCCGCGATGTGACGGTCCTGGGAGGTCCGTAGAAAAATATGGGACTCGGGCATGTGCCCGGAGTCGAAATTCGAGGTCCAGAACCCGGGTAAAAGAGTTTTTCTATTAAATTGTTTTCTGAAATTATTAAAAAATAGAAATGAAAATGAGTTAGAAAATATAGGTATTGGTCTCGTATTTTGGTTCCGACGCCCGGTACAGGTCTTAAATATGCGTTAAGCACTTTCTGCGAAATTTGGTCGAAATCGGATGTCGTTTGACGTGTTTCGGACCTAAATATCTAAAGTTAGAGGTTGATGAACTTTGAAATGAAAATCATGAGTTTTGGGGTTTGATTATTTGATAATGATGTTATTTTGGCGATTTGATCGCACGAATAAGTCCGTAGGAAGTTTTTGAGGTTGTGTGCATATTTGGTTTGGAGCCCGAGGGCTCGGATGAGTTTTGGATAGGCGTTGGGTTGCATTTTAGCCTTAGGAAAAATCTGGTGTGTTGCTTCTGTGATCTTCACAATTGCGAAGAGGTAGCTCGCAAATGCGAGACTTTGTCCGCAAATGCGAAGTATGGCGACCAGGGCTTGGATCGCAAATGCGATCTTTTCCTCGCAAAAGCGGAACTGGGGTTGTTCGCAAATGTGAAGTTCTAGGTCGCAAATGCGAAAACCCCTGGGCTGGCTATAGTTCGCAAATGAGAACTGATTTCTCGCAAATCCCAAGCCTGTTGGTTTCATAATTTCCAACCAAGTTTCGCAATTGCGATATCTGAACCTGCACACTTCATACTTAGACGATTTTAAAGCTCATTTTCTTCATATTTTCAAAACCCAAACACCCATTGGCGATTTCTCACGAACTCCCTCTTCTCAAAATCACCTGTAAGTCAACTTTCACTTAATTTCTTCAATCTTTAACATCATTTATCATGTTTCCATCTTAAAATCAAGGGTTTTCATGGGTAAAAATGGGGATTTTGGGTGGAACTAGGGCTTTGGGGATTTTTGGGTGGAACTAGGGCTTTGGGAATTTTGGGTGATTCAACCTCAATTTGGGATCGAATCTTGAAACAAATTACATATTTGAACTCGTGGGGTTATGGGTGACCGGGTTTTGGTTCGAACTTCGGGTTTTGACCACGTGGGCCCGGGGGCATTTTTGGGAATTTTTGAGTAAAACATTGGGAAATTCATTTTATGCATTCAAGTTGATTCAATTAGCATTTGTTGATACATTCAAGTAATTTGTGACTAGATTCGAGCGGTTTTGTGGTGAATTCGAGGGGTAAAGCTATTCTAGAGGCTTGAGTGGATTTTTGGAGCATTTGAGGTAAGTGCTTGATCTAACTTTGTCTTGAGGGAATATGATTAGAGTGTTATAATTGCTATTTGCTAAATGATCGAGTACGGTGTATAGGCATGGTGACGAGTATCTATACACCGGTGTCTAGAATGACCGTGGGCCTTTGTTTGTACTTGCTTTTGGTATATTATGGAACTCTTCTAAGCTAAATAATGATTTCTACAAAATGTGAAGAGTTGAGGATAAATTGTGAATTGTTAATACTTTGGAGCGTTGGCTCGAACGATAAAAATACTATTGAGTAGGAGATGAAAGTATTAGAAAGAGTTGTGATTAATCCCTTGCCGAGATGGTTTGACTATATTGAATATCTCCTTTGCCGGGATGTGAAAGTTGTTGTTATTGTTCCCTTGCCGGGATTTAGTTGTTTACTTGTGTTTTCCCTTGCCGGGACATTTCTTATTATTGATTATTTCTCTCGCCCGTTTGGTTGTGACTGCTGTTTGGGTGAGGAAGAGTGATAATACACGAAGGATCATTCCGTGCCATTTTTTATTATATTTGCACGAATGGTCATTCCGTGCCATTTTTTACTATATTTATGCACGAAGGGACATTCCGTGCTCTGATTTGACTATATTTGCACGAAAAACAAACATCCCGGCAAGGGAACAATAATATTAAACAAACATCTCGGTAAGGGAACAATACTATCAAAACAAACATCCCGGCAAGGGAACAATAATATCAAACAAACATCCCGGCAAGGGAACAATAATATTAAACAAACATCCCGGCAGGGAACAATAGTGATAATAACACATGAAGCGCAATAAACTACAACGGAGTCATAACAATTATAATACAGGACTCGCGTGCATGCTTGACACCAACGTATAGATACTCATCACCATGTCTATACGTCGTACTACACAATTAACACATAACAAATAGGACACAACTCTTAATCCCTCAAGCTAAGGTTAGATCAAACACTTACCACGCTTTGCAACCAATTCAAAATTCCGACAAGCCTTTGCCTCGCGAATTTGTGCCCGAAATTCTCAAATCTAGTCATAAACAATTTGATTAAGTCAATAAAAATTATTGGAATTAATTCCATATGAAATTCTACATTTTTTCATTTAAAATCCGAAATTGAACTAAAATTTGCCCGTGGGGCCCACATCTCGGAACCCGACAAAAATTACGGAATATGAACCTCCATTCAACCACGAGTCCAACCATATAAATTTTACCAAATTTCGATAATATTTCGACCCTCAAATCCTCAAATCTATCCGAGAGGGTTTTCAAAATATTCCAACTAAATTCACAGATTTAATGCCAAAACTAGTAGTAGATTCGGGTAATCTAACCAAAATTAAGTTAAGAACACTTACCCCATTATTTTTTCTGAAAATCGCCTCTCCCTGAGCTCTAAATCGTCAAAAATGGAAAATGGGAAGAAGTCCCATTTTAAGAAATTTTACATTCTGTCCAGAAATTTTCGGTGTTACTGTTCACGCGTGTACTGTTCACAGTACTGTTCAGTGGTACTTTTCATGGGTACTATTTATGGGCACTATTTACGGGGCACTATTCATGGCACTGTTCATGGATACTGTTCATGTGTACTGTACGCGGGTACTGTACACGGATACTGTTCACACAGGTGCGGTCACTGTTCACACGTGCGAAAAATGCAAAAAATTTCAGCAGCCTTTTATATCCGTTAATCTTCCGAAATCCACCCGAGGCCCTCGGGACTTCAATAAAATATACCAGCAATACCTCAAACATGATACGGACTTAGTCGAAACCTCAAATCACATAAAAAAATGCTAAAACCGCGAGTCACACCTCAATTCAAGCCTAATGAAACTAAGAACATACAACTTCTATATTCGATGCAAAAACCTATCAAATTAAGTCCGATTGACTTTAAATTTTGCACACCACTCATAAATGACATAACGAAGCTATGAAAATTTTCAGAACTGGATTCCGACCCCGATATAAAAAATTCAACTCTTCGGTCAAACTTAAGAAATGTTTAGCCTTAGATTTCTAGATTCCTTTAAATGGCGATAATTTGATCTTGGGATCTCTAAATTCGCTTTCGGGCATATGACCAAGTCCCAATTCACGATACGGAACTACCGGAATGGTAAAAACTTTTATCTAGGTTCGTTTGCTCAAAATGTTGACCGAAGTCAACTCAATTGAGTTTTTAAAGCTCTAGTTCACAATTTAATCCATTTTCACATAAAAACCTTCCGAAAAATTATACGGACTGGGCATGCAATTTGAGGAATTATTGATACCGCTTTTCAAGGTATTGAAATACCGAGATGATTATTTAATTTAATGATTACAATTTGGGTCATTACATTCTCCACCTCTAAAACAAACGTTCGTCCTCGAACGTACTAAGAATTTTTTTTCTGAGGTTTCCAAATTGATGATTTTACTTTTACACTTATACTCGTGGTTGATCCCATATTACTGCATTCGATATAAGTCTGACAACACCATTTCAATTGAGATTATTTCCTTTATGCATATTTGTAAACCTGAAGACTAAATTTCTTACACTCCAATCATTTTCAGAAAGGTCCGATTTTTACGTCAACACACGATATTAGTCTCGACTGGCTGTCGCAACTCATGCCTATGCACCCATCAAATATGGGGTATTATATTCTCCCACACTTAGGGTTATTCGTCCTCAAATGAGAAGTAAAGTTTGTCCTCAAATTCATAATGTAACTTATCTCTTTCGTTGCACACCTCAATATCCCAAATTTTTCTAACTCCCAAATTTTTCTATCTCCCCTGTAATTGGGCATATCCACCTGTCAGAGTAACACCAAAATAACTCCTACCAATATTTCCACAACCCGACAAATCACCACAAAGTATATATCAATAACACTAACCTCTGCATTACAAGCGCGATATTATCACAATGATATCTTGAGATAGAATGCATCATATGTATGACTATAACCACATACCTGATCTTAATAGTTGTTCATAATAGATTACAACATCGCCAATTAACCTCATGTTACCAAAATTTCATTTCAAACCTCCAGTTTACTAACAACAAGGCACGAAGATCTTATAATTACTTATCCGAATACGAGTCACGATTTAACGCCACCTGGGCACTCACCTTATAGGATAAAACTCAATAATTATAATACAACTTGGCAAATTATGCACAGAGATATTCATAAAAGAATTTTCAAATAAGTCTCATACTCTCTATAAGTACTATATTACCAATTTTAATTTCACAAAGGGAGAATTTAAACACATAAAATTTTCACCGCAAGGACCTCGTCCTTATATAACATCCATCGCAGCTTGTAGCCCGGTTTAAATATTTCACATAATGTAAAAGTTTGAGGATCCCGTCCTCAACTCCGTACACAAGTAATATGCACATTGTGCCAACTGAAATTTTTTCCATTTCCTTTTTTTCTTCTTCTAGATAATTTTCGTTAAACAAAATCACAACATATAAAGAACACTCATATCGATAGGGAATATAATTCACGATTGAAATCAATTGTTTGGAAATTGCATCGAACTCAATGAAATGATTGACAAAAACTTTTTATAGCCTAACAACTATTTTTAGTGACCAACACATAGTGATGGACATTGCTATCTCCATATAATCTACCAATAGGAGTATTCAAATAAGTATATTTTTAGGATTACAAAGTTCACTCATGAGTGGAGGATATTAGGAGGACTTGCCTCGATACTCAGAACCGAATCAAGTTAAGAAATTTTTGCTTCATAATAATTCGAGACCGTACTTGTAATGACACCATCTGGTGTTGCGACCTCAGCCATACCATAGAAAATATATCAATGGGTTGGGTTTCCGCCTCTTGGAGTCTCACCTCCACCTCTAACATCATGACCCCTATCTCTGGTTGGTCGTGCAAGTGGAGTAGTAACTACAATGGGGCACGTAGCCTGAGTGCTTTTTAAAAAAATGTGTTTCTCCCAAGTCTAGGACAATTTTCCTATGATGTTCCTAGTATCACCATTTTCATAACAACCCATCTACAGTTCGACTGCTCATACTGAGTCTGTACCGGATAACTTAAATAACCATTGTAAGAAATTCCATGCCACTGGTACATTAAAAGATGAATGCCCCACGCGAGTGTTGTGATTAACTTAAGAATTACGAGTATACTGTATATGTTTCCATGACCCCACTGATACTGAAATGTAGAATTATTAAGGACGCGGGAATATTCAAGTCTCATTATCATCCCATTCAAATCTCAGCTCTTGATCATATACAAGTTTTGGAAAACCTTTCAATACCACATAAATACATCTTAGGCCAAAATTAGTATAACACATGACCCCGCAATTTATTCGTTTATAGTGGAATCCCCTCACTTGGCAAGAAGCCATATGTCACAACATCCGACAATCCACAATGTTAACCTTCACAGCTCATATAAGTCACCCAGACGTCAGGGCCCATTACACACCTACATGATTCACTGGGTGATCTCTCAATACTTCCGTATCTTCAATCTTGGCAACACGTGGTAACAATGAGTGAGCAATCCTAGCTCCCTTATAACCCCTTTGTGGTACAACTGACCGTTGGCGCATATTTATTATTGAATGCACAATTTCATACACTAGTGGATTTAAAACAACATAAGTTATATACTTTAAGTTGAATAAATACCACATGATAGGGAATGAAAGAAGTGAGGTTATCCTAATAGTTCTGTAGCCTCTCGAAGATAAGTACAGACGTCTCCGTACCGATCCGCAAGACTCTACTAAACTCGCTTATGACTTGTAGCACCTATGAACCTAGAGCTCTGATACCAACTTGTCACGACCCAAAAACCCCTCCGAAGGAGTAGTGATGGCACCTAGTCTCTAAACTAGGTAAGCCTAACATTAACTGAAATAATATTGATACTTGCCAACTTTAAATTCAATAACTCTTAACAATTTACAATTCCCAAAACCGGTAGTACTATCACAAGCTTTTCTAAGAGTAGTTATACAAAATAAATACATCACTATTCCAAAACAAAGGGAACAAATGGAAATAAGTACGATTGAAGGTGACTCTGATGACCGTGAACTCTGGTACAGGTTTACCTTGAGTCTCCACCGCAACGAACAACTACTATCGATCAAATACCTGGATCTGTACACAAAAATGTACAGAAGTGTAGTATCAGCACAACTGACCTCATGTGCTGGTAAGTGCCTAGCCTAACCTCGGCGAAGTAGTGAAGAGGCTAGAACCAGACTATCAAATAAACCTGTGCAAGATAGCGTACAAAATAGTAGGAAGCAGATAACAATAATGGCAACAATGATCAACCAGTGATATAAATAGCAAGCAACAAGGATAACAGAATTATTTTTCACAAATAATAAATACAAGTACAATCAATTAATGAAGTCCTTCAAATATAAGTCTTTCGCCATTAAATCCTTCAAGTAATAATCTCTAAGATAATATGCTTTTCAATAAATATGTTTCGAATATATTTCTTTCAAATAAATACCTTTTGAATATAACTCTTTCGAGTAAAGGTCACCTTGTGACGCCTCATTTCATAATCATAATAATATAAGTCTCAGCCACTTTCATATTTTTACGGCATCTCGTGCCCACATTTATATTACAACCGCACGGACAACTCACGTGCAATTAAATAAAACTATAATGTTTTCCCCGGCACCTTGTGCCAACATATTTCTATCTTACATTGCACAACAATATTCTCATGTTACTCAGTTCATAGGGTCCATAACCCAATACAATTAAGAATGTTCAAAGAGCCTCATTTACTTAACATAAAGTAGAGTACAACTTTCAAACCAATTAGGAAATCAACACGAGGAGATAAAGTTATTTTTAGAAATCATTTGATAAAGAAAATACCCTTTCCAATTAAAGTACAATATCAAATGAATTATTACCTATAATACGAGAAATCAATAAATCAAATCATAGTAGCAATTCCCTTTAAGTAAAGTAAAATTATTGAAGCTTCAAGTATTGAAATGTATATATATGTATAAATGCAGTAAAATAATGCAAACATTGTAGGTTGTAACACGAAGGGTCACAATAGAAAAGGAATTCAAACATTTTAAACACTTGAATTGATAACAACAAATAAACACAATAGTAGAAAGTGCACGACATCTCCATTATAAGGAATCAAAATCCAGCCACTAACAAGAATAAGGAAAACAAAGGCAGATTTCACTTTCAGATCACATCTTGTTGCAGGCGTGCAACCCGATCCCATTTCTCATATATCTTGTGGTAGGCGTACCACCCGCTCCCATTTTATTATATCTTGTGGTAGGTGTACCACCCGCTCCCATTTCATTTTTAACACTTATGTTACCTGCATGGAAACCAATAACAAGTAATCAATATAATTTGTGGTAGGC